>APFE031551414.1:95518-137647 GCA_000404065.3 Pinus taeda
CCTAACAATAATAATATAAAGCCACAAAAATAACAATAGAGGGATTCTATGGGGCACAATAATAACAATATGGGGACAATAGGGGCACAACACTATTAATAAGGGGTACAGCTACAATAGTAATTGGGTAATCACTATTATTATAGGGACCCAACAAAGACTAATATTTAACACTTGTAATGCATGTTTCTTGAACCTGTTTTTAACACTTGAACTAATTCACTTGTTGTAATACACATATGTTAATGAAAATGTGTTGTATATGTTGTTAACGCTGTCTCGTCTGTGTATACTACTCTCCCAGACATAAGACAAACCTTTCACATAAAACTTTCTATAACAACTGTTGTACTCGTGCTGACTAATCCGTTGAGTGTTATACGTGTTAACTTCTCTTGTGTGTTGTGACTGTCGCATCTGTGTGGACTGTTATGCCGAAAGCTACACATGTCTTGTTGTGTTGTGTGTTCCTCGCAGAGTTGGGACTTCTCCCAACCGACTTGGGACTCACTCTCACCCTCTCCCTCTACAGTGAAATAACCATTGACACAAGTAACATTTACAATCACCAGGCACATGAACCTCACTTCTTAAAGACAAAGCAGACCACTCTCCTGTGCTAACAAGAAAGAGTTGAGGCAAATATTTAAGATAATGACAACTGGGCCAACATACCGGATGAGATTCCCACACCAAACAATGTGAGGTCTAGTTGGGACTTCATATCGGGTGTGGAGCACTTGAAAGGTATGCTTTTGACAAACAATTTAGTGACTTTTCAGTAATATTTGTAACCTTTTCTGCATTGTGAATTCAAAAGAGATAAAGGATTTTAATAAATGTGCAAGAATTAACATGGGAAGCTCAATCACTAATAATTGTCGTTTTTCTACGCAGGGAGAAGTGGAAGCAAGGAGTTGTCGTCCAAAAGCGAAAAACAGAGGAAGAATAACTGCTGTCCCTCCAGAGGGGAACCGGATGCGAACAAGATCGAGTAAATCAGAGCTGAATAACCCAGGAAAGGAAGGAGGGATACCGAGTCGGCGAACGCGAGAAAGAAAAGTAAAGGATTAACCGATTGGCGAATCCCTTAGGATCTTCGATCCTGAGGGATCGCTGTTTTACTTATCTTTGTTATCTAGATATCTCCGCCGTTACTCTTATATAAAGGAACAATGTCGTTGAGCAGGGGGACTACTATTTTTATAATTTTCGTTTCCAGACAAAACTTTGATCATTGAGTCTCACTGAGACCTGGTTTATTATACATTTGTTGATGCATTAATATAAAAGACTTGGCGTTTATTTCATCTCTGCGTCTGGAGTAACCTAAGGTGGTGTACCATTGACAGCTAAGGGCCCGGCTCCGAAGGACACTTTCTTTTGTATCATTATACTTTGATTTATGTGTGGTTTGCTTATCTCTATTACTCAGTAATCTGATACATCTTTCATATGCTATGCTATGCTCTGTTATGATCAATACATTAATGATTTTTTCTGTGTAATGACTCTGCATTGTATAATTGGATCTCTTCAGAGTTGAATCGCGTCTTTAACCAGCTATTTCTGTGACAGAGCGTCGGTATGAATGTTACTGTCATTGGATACATGTGAAATAACACTTGTTGGAACTTGAAAGTAATGTTACTCTGTTTAGAAACATAGTTATATCATCCTTCACTCTCAGATTACTATATTAGTGCAAAGCGTGTATATATGGTTGATTATTGCTGTTCCATAATTCATCAATGAATGCTGTTCCATAAAGTATATTCTATCCAGTTTGCTTGAAGAGAAAATTAGAGTGTGAATCAGTTGGTTTTGACTCGCGAGATTCAGTTCTTTTGATTGATGTTCCATTTACTGCTGTTCCATTTACTGTTGTTCCATTTCCTTTTTGTTGTTCCATTTTTACCTTCTGCCGTTCTATTTACTTGCCTTTGTTGTTTTGGTGTGAGAGAAGGTCTAAGGCTGAAGTGAGCCTCAGCAGATGCTGCCTAGCTCCCAGACCTATGGTCCATGCTCTAATTTCCTTTTTATCAGTTTCTAGAGGGATGGGTTATTGCTTCCATACCCTTGACTGATCAACTGTCTTGTGTGATTCTATCTTTTGGGTTAGTTTAGTTACAGCTTAGCATCTGTTTACTTTTGTATTTTCCGAACACTATACTACTAAGCATTACTTGGACGAATAGCCTCGGATTGAGTTACTATTTGCAATAACAAAACGTTCCCGGATTGATTTATTCATGTGGAATAATTAGAGGTGTGAGCGACCCTAGTTATAGCTCTACATTTTGGCGCCGTTGTCGGGGAAAGAGTATAGCCATTTGCCCTTTACAGAGTAGTGCGCAAATCCGCTAGGGGGGAGTTGGATTTTAAAAACGGAAGGTAAGAACCTGCGTACGGAGCATGTAAAAGCCCTGCTCCACCGTCCGCTCTCTTAGCAGAATTGCTGGTTGAATAGGATTTAGTAGTTTTTAGAGTGCATGACTAAGCAGAAAAAGCTAGAAAAGAATATCAAACCTCCAATCAAACCCGAAAAAGCCAAAGGGCCGGTGAACCTTGGCCGAACAACCTTCATAGACGAATCTATAGGAAAACTGAATCTCAACCGTCGGTAGGCCCCAGAAAGATTAATTCTAAACATCCTACTAGCTCCCTTCAGGCCACAACATCACCATCTGGAGCCTTTGCTGAGGTGCATAGTCAGACTGATGAACAAGACTTTCAAGAAATTGAAAATTCTGTGTCAGAATGACTGTAGGAAGGGAATTTAAGCAACCTTTGTGAAGGAGAAGGGGAAACAGGGGAAATAGGAGAGCCAAGGTCTCCTCCTAGGATAATCCAACCGTTAAATAGCCCAGATAAGGGGAGCACGGCAAAAATTATTATTGAAGGCACCCCATTCCCTCAGATAGAAATTCCAGATAAGGGAAGTATTATTAAAACAATCCCTACCAAGGCCGTTCCTTCTCAACCTAGGAATACCCTCCTAGAAATTCCGGAAGGTTACTGGCATATATTCGATCCTATGGCGCAGAATCAGCCAAATACTCAAACTTCTACATTGCAATATCCTATAGTGGATTCTACAGCAAATGCGCCCATGAAAGCGATCCCTCTTCAACACATCCCTACGTTTCATGGACTTACATCAGAGGACCCCGATGCATTCTTATTTGAATTCGATGTGCTATGTAGGGGATATGATTACACCACTGTCCCCTAGAAATTCAAATTGTTCCCCTCCACTTTGAAAGGGGCGGCTCTAAGATGGTTTATGGGTTTAGGTGGTGGAGTCATAAACAACTGGGAGCAAATGAAAGAATCTTTCCTAAAGAAATATCAGGATTACTGTAGGTCGAGAGAACTAAAAGATGAAATTTTCCAAATGACAGCCAGACCAAATGAAACTTTAGAGGAATACGTAGAACGTTTCCAATATAATTTACAGAGATCCCCCTATGCATCACTACCTCTTCCAGATAATGTGTTGAAAACTGCATTGATTAGAGGCATGAAAGAACAGTGGATTGAAACATTAAATATCATGGGAAAAGGGGATATTTATCAAGAGAATTTTGCTGACATCATTGATTTATGCATCAAGAGTTCAAGAGGCAGCACAAGGATAAAACCAACAGAATATGATCGGTTTGTCAGAGATAACAAAATATCAACAGAAGGAGTAACACGTGTAGAACTTGGAAATTTATTAGAAAATTTTAAAACTGATATTCTAGGGCATTAACTACACAGCTTGATATTGTGCACGCTAAACAAAAGCAGATGGAGGCGGAACAAAATCTGTCGATTTTCTGCCCCCGATGTAGAAGAAAACATAGCCACAAGGAATGTCCACTAGATGCAGTTCAAACATGTGCTATCTATACAAAAGATCACCTTACTGAGAGCTGCCCCTCACTTCCTAGATTGAAGGCAGTATATAAGGAAGCGGAAGAAGAACCAGAGCCAGCATACTTCATTAACCAGCATCGCCAATGGCAACCTAGGCAATCTGGTATGTTTTCAGACCCAACTTCTTCTTTCCAGCCTTCGCAGTATAATGCTCAGCAATATAGTATGTGGCAAAACCAATATCCACCCCCATTTCCGAACTGGTCATCACAGTCGTTTCCTTCTCCAAATCCATGGATGAATCAAACAGGCAAATTCGGCTGGCCAAATTTTCCCTACACCCCACCATATTGGCAGAATAACTCATATTCTCCACAATGGATTCCCCCTACTTCACAAGGTTCACCATGGAAGACAAATTGGCCAAAATCGACATACCAGCCAACATGAACTATTCCACTCCCTCAACCGACTCTGCCAGCCTTACAGCAAAACCCCCAGTCTAATATGAGACCACAACTCCCAGCCCAACCCAATCCCAATCCCAATAATAGACCGGTCCAATCCCTCCAAATCATAGAAACATCAGAAATCGGACTTAACCTAAGGGTGTGCAATGATCTTTAGTTCAGATCTGGACGTATAATAGAAACAGAGGGAGACAAAACAGTTCACATTGAAGATCAGTTACCAATAGAACAACCGTTACAACAAGAGGGTGTAAATAAGGAACAGACCCATCATCAAGCAAGTACATCCTCTCCTCCTTTCCCAGAATGATTAGTCATACCACTACCGGTGCAATATCTAGACTTTGACATTCTGGGAGAGTTACAAAACCTATACATAATAATTCCATTCCTCTAAGCCATTCAAGACATTCCTATATACGCAAAAACTATAAAAGAATTGTGCATAAAAAAATCAAGGAGGAATACAACCACTAACCCAAGAGTCCAAGTAGTCGATACTTTATCTGACTTGTTATCAGGGAAAGAGACACCCATTAAATACGAAGATCCCGGAAATCCAATTGTAACCGTGCAAATCTATGGTCAGACCCTGACTAATGATTTAGTTGATTTAGGAGTTGCAATCAATATTTTGACAACCTCTACCTGCCAAAAGCTCGGCATTACATCAGTAGAACCTACTTCTACTTTGCTAGAATTGGCAGACCGATCTGTAGTTCGACCGGAAGGTACTCTATACGATGTCATGGTTTCTGTAGATTTCTAGGAATATCCAACCGATTTCCTGATAATTAATCCAAAAACCCGACTGGATGGACATCCGCTAATTCTAGGAAGACCTTGGCTTGCTACTGCCGATGCTTACATTGGTTGTCGGCAGGGAAACATGACCATAACTAAGGACCAGATGTTAAAAATCTAGTTCTATATCCTTCAGCACAGCCAAGCCTTCCAATGATCAAAACTAACCAGCATCCTGTGTCATACCTTACTAACAATATCAGATCCCCATTAACTGTACAGAAGGCTTTAGATTTTAAGGACCAAACAGAAGATGATGCCATCAATAATTTCATTAGTCAAACTGAATCTAGATCTCACACACAGTGTTTCATGATAGAAGCAGCGTTTGATAGTGAGCTAGAAGAAGACCCTTTGAAAGATGCACATGGCCAAACAATACCAGTGACTGTCGTTGCCAACAGTAAAGTAGTGGAAATTGAACCAGGTAAGACTCTAAATATCAATGCCAACCTTACACCGGACCAAGAAACAAACTCGTTCATCTGTTACGAAAATATCAAGGAGCATTTGCATGGGATTACCCTCATATGAAAGGGATTGATCGTCAATTATGCACCCACCACATCTATATAGAAAAAGATGCAAGACCTGTTCGTCAGCAGCAAAGAAGACTCAACCCCCATCTAAAAGAGGTTGTAAAAGTCGAACTTCAGAAACTTTTAGGTGTTAATTTTATCTATCCTATTTCCAATAGTAAATGGGTCTCCCCTAGTGGTGGTACCCAAGAAAAATGGAAAATGGAGGATTTGTGTGGATTACAGGGAGTTAAATAAAGCCACACAGAAGGATCACTTCCCTCTCCCATTGATAGACCAAGTATTGGACACTTTAGCAAGAAAGAAATTCTTTTATTTCCTGGATGGCTTCAGTGGATACAACCAAATTCAACTTGCCCCTGAAGACTAGGATAAAACTACCTTTACTTGTCCTTGGGGAACGTTTGCCTATCGAGTTCTACCCTTCGGCCTATGTAATGCTCCTGCTACATTCCATAGGGTTGTCCTTAGCATCTTTGCAGATTTAATAAATGATGGACTTGAGGTGTACATGGATGACTTTACACCATATGGAGATGATTTTGATCCAACTTTAGATACTCTAGAAAAAGTCCTACAATGTTGTATCACTACCAGGCTTTGTCTAAGCCACAAAAAATGTTATATGATGATGACAGAAGGGCTCATTCTAGGGCACTATGTTTTAGCAGCTGGCATCCAGGTAGACCTAGCCAAAATCCAAATTCTTTTGCTTATCCCTACCCCCACTACTCAAACAGAGGTACGTAGTTTTCTTGGATTTTCTGGGTATTACAGATGATTTATAGAACATTACTCACATATTGCTGCACCTCTATATGCTCTAACTGGTAATGTTGATTTCTTGTGGACAGAAAAATACAACCATGCTTTCAAGGAATTAAAGAAGCTTGTATCAACAGCCCCAGTCCTTCGAGGACCAAACTGGAATTTACCATTCCAAATCTCATCTGATGCCTCGGATACAGCAATCAGTGCAGTCCTAGGGCAAGAAGAGGATAAAAAACCATATGCTATCTACTATAACAGCAAAAATTTATCCTCTCCTGAATTGAATTATACTGTCATTGAAAAAGAATTCCTGGCTGTAATACATGTTGTTAATAAGTTTAGACATTATATCACAGGCTATCCCGTTATGTTATATACAGATCATTCTGCTATCAAATATTTGGCAAATAAACCTGTTACAAATGCTAGAATAACTAGATGGTTGATCTTATTGCAGGAGTTCGATATCACAATCAAGGATCGACCTGGCAAGGAGAACCCTGTAGCCAATTTTCTCTCACGATTACCAAAATCAATTGAAATAGAAGCAACAGAAGATCAATTTCTTGATGAGCACTTGTTTGATGTTGCTGTTCGAACACCCTGGTATGCTGATGTCGCCAATTACCTTGCGGTAGGTATGTTACCAAAACACTTAACCCCTCAAGAATGTAAGCAGATTGTTCAGAAGAGAACTCGATTTTCGTGGATTGGGGGTTATTTGTTCCACACAGGGGAAGATATGCAAATTAGGAGATGTATTCGAGAAGACAAAATTTTCGACATTTTAAAAGCTTGCCATGACGGACCATGCGAGGGAAACTTTGCTGAAAAGAGAACAGCACATAAAGTATTACAGACAGGATACTATTGGCCTACAATTTTCAAAGATGCGAAAAAATTTTCCCAAGCCTGTGACAGCTGCCAGCGAGCAAGACGACCTGGCCAAGCTGACGAAATGCCTCTAAGACCACAATTAGTCATTGAGCCATTTGAACGATGGGCTCTTGATTTCATCAGGCCCATTAATCCATCATCAAATCAGAGGACATACATTCTGGTGGCGACAGACTATGTTACTAAATGGGTCGAGGCCGAATCATTGCCTAAGGCTACAGAAGATTCTGTAATACAATTCTTGTTCCATTTGTTTGTACGTTATGGACTTCCAAGAGAACTAATTACAGATGGTGGACCAAAATTTGTTGGAAATAAATTAGCTGCAACACTTAACAATTATCATGTCCAACATAAAATTACTACCCCATACCACCCACAGGCAAATGGGCAAGTAGAAAGTAGTAATAAGGTAATAGAATCAATTTTAACAAAAACTATTGCATCGCATAGGCGTGATTGGGCCGCCTGATTACCTGAGGCACTGTGGGCTTATAGAACCACATGGAGAAGTACCATAGGCTATTCACCTTATCAATTAGTGTTTTGAAAACAACCTATCTTCCCCATAGAATTCGAAATCCAAACGCTACGAACTTCACAGGAAGTTGGCCTAGATCTGAGTGAGGCACAAATCAATCGATTACAGCAGATTAATGAATTGGACGAAATTAGGCTCTCTGCATTACAAAATAAAGCATTGATTCAACAGCAGCGAGCTAAATGGCATGATGCACTTCTCAAGAACAAAGTCTTTCCCGAAGGAGACTAGGCTCTATTATATGACTCTCGGTTTCAGGACTTCCCGGAGAAACTTCAGACTCGATAGTTAGGACCATACGAAATCCAGAAATTACATGACAACGGGACCCTTACTCTGATCACAATTGACGGTTCTGGATATGCATTCAAAGTAAATTGCCACCGAGTTCGTCTCTATCGAAAGCCACTCACTCGAGAATCCTTCTGTCAGCAGCTACGACAAGACACCGATATGGAAATTTTAGGAGAGGAAGCGAAATCTTCCTCACCTATAATTTAAGGAATTCATTTTTTTCATAACTTGTACATAACATCTTGTATATATGTTTTCTTGATTTTGTTTTTGCATTCTAAGTGTTTCCGTTGTTCCTTTTCAAAAGGAACAGCACTTGTGTGTTTTTGTTGTTCCTTTTTAAAAGGAACAACACGTGTGAGTTTCTGTTGTTCCTTTTCAAAAGGAACAGCACTTGTGAGTTTCTGTTGTTCCTTTTCAAAAGGAACAACACTTGTGTGATTTTGCTGTTCCTTTTCAAAAGGAACAACACTTGTGTGTTTCCTCTGTTCCTTTCCAAAAGGAACAACACTTGTGTGTTTCTGCTATTCCTTTTCAAACGGAACAACACGTGTGAGTTTCTGTTGTTCCTTTTCAAAAGGAATAGCACTTGTGAGTTTCTGCTGTTCCTTTTCAAAAGGAACAGCACTTGTGAGTTTCTGCTGTTCCTTTTCAAAAGGAACAGCACTTGTGTGTTTATGTTGTTCCTTTTCAAAAGGAACAGCACTGGTGTGTTTTTGTTGTTCCTTTTCAAAAGGAACAGCACTGGTGTGTTTCTGTTGTTCCTTTTCAAAAGGAACAGCACTGGTGTGATTTTGTTGTTCTTTTTCAAAAGGAACGGCACTGGTGTGATTTTGCTGTTCCTTTTCAAAAGGAACATCACTCGTGTGATTTTGCTGTTCCTTTTCAAAAGGAATAGCACTCGTGTGATTTTGCTGTTCCTTTTCAAAAGGAACAACACTTGTGTGTTTTTGCTGTTCCTTTTCAAAAGGAACAACACTTGTGTGTTTTTCCTGTTCCTTTTCAAAAGGAACAACATCTGTGTGTTTTTGTTGTTCCTTTTCAAAAGGAACAGCACCTGTGTGTTTTTGCTGTTCCTTTTCAAAAGGAACAACATTTGAGTGTCTCTGCTATTCCTTTCTCAGAAGGAAAAACGTTCACGATTTTCTATTGTTCCTTTCAAAGAAACGACATCCTACGAATTTATCTGCATGGATTCTTCTCTGAGGAACACCATCGGCATGTTTTTGCTTTTATTTGAGGATGATTTGCGCCCATGTTCTCCCCAGTCTTTTAGATACAGCTATGGACTTATGCGATGAACATAAACCATGATATATCGAAGTCAGCAGATCATAAATCGTCATCATTATAAAGCCTTGTATTGATAAGAGGACAAGAGGAGGGACATTAACTTTTCATCTTCGTTGTCATTGTCTTATTACCGGCTCCCCGGTTGGTGATCTTTATCATGACAATTTCCCTAAAAATCTCTTTTGATTATTACTTAGGAGTAAGAACAAAGGATTTATATCTGTCTGTTGGGATGATAAGACTTCTTCCACCATTCCTCACTCTTAAGGAGTGTGGAACCACCCTTATGTGTAAATAAACAAAAAAAAAAAAGGTGCCTGGAAAAAGAAAAAGAAAATATGAAAATTGTCAAATGCAGGATAGGGGGTCTCATCGAGAGTCAGCCTACCATGATCATAAGGATGGAAGCGAGGTGGCATTCCCATTACGGCCACCACACCAGGGATATGGTCCGAAGGTATATTAAATAAACAAACCTTGGAACAAGGGGTCTCATTACGAGCTGGCCTGTCCACGTTTCGCTCCTACCTTGTGAATGGCATTATGGCTATCTGGTTACCAAGCCAGCATAATGGCCTGCATTTTGACAAAGCACTCTTCAGAATACACACAAAGGATCATGGGTCCGGAGGGTGAAATAAACAACTCTGCCAAGGTTATGAACACCTGTTGGCAGCAGAGCTCTATTAATGGCATTGAAGTTGTAATGGTTACACCAACAGGTATGATATCAATACTTTTTTGTCTCTTATATCCTTTGAATAGATCATATGTCATGCCCCGATGCATATATTGCATGAATATTCATTACCACTAATCATGGCAACGGAACTGACAATGACCACTGGAGATTTCATACGCTTGACAAACGTCCCATCCCCCAGCCTCTCATTATATCATGAAGGCTCTTATGTAAAACACGATCTACCTTTTTGCCTCGATTTCGGCATTTTGTTGTTTTTCTAAAACATGGCATAATTTCATATGTTGTTTCTTTATGACTTGACATCCGACTGGCTGCTGCTCCTCTCTTTGACGGCTCAGGACAGCCTATCAGATCACAGGGGGGAGGTAACCTCATTACTCCATGGATTACGTGGCTGCACACCATTCGGGCGAGATAATGTACGAAGGTATGGCATGGTTTAACGGTATGATAATTCCATTTTACGGAAATTGCCGTCCATGATCCTTTTTGTTGCATGCTCTGTGTTTTTTTTTCCAAAATTTGGCGACGATAATCCTTTCTACATCTCAAACAACAGAGGCAGTTGCTGTTCCATTAAAAATTTTGAGCGGAATCATGGGGGGACAGACGGTCTGAAGCGAACCTCACGAGTTGAAAGTCTCCGCTGCTGCCCGTGAGATCCTGGAAAACGCAGGGTGGCTGAATTATTTCAGCCGCCTATAAGAATCAAATGAAGCAGTGGCATTGGAATTCCTGCAAAATTTGCAGGAGAACTACTCCATAATAGGAGGAAAGAGGATAGAGGTCATGGACGATATCATCGCAGAAGTCTCGGGACTACCAGCTGTCGGACCCGTATGGACGCTAAAGAAGGAAAGATTACAAAAGGTTATGGAGATTTTCCAGGATGAAGGCCAAAGATTGATAGTCAAAGGGAAGGGAGCTCTGCCGACAACACTAGGGGAATCCTGGACCAAGCTAGCAAAGATAGTGCAGAGCTACATCACCTCCGAAGGGAGGAAAGATGTGGTAAGACCTTGTTACCTGAAAATTTTAGCTGTTTTGAAAGGAAAATGTTCTGTAAATCTCCCTGCACTTTTAAATTCATTATTACATGATGTGGCCCGAAGCCTAAAAAGGTGCAACACATAGACGCAGTCGTTAGCCACCATCGACTGATTCGATTGATAGTGAGCCACAGTCTCACTCAACAACAAAGCACCTTGGAGGAACTTATTGCAATAGTCGAGAGGGGATTGGCTGCACCACCCCCAAAACCTAAACATTCCTCCAGCACGTCGGAACGATCAGAGAAATGCAAGGAATTGGCAGCAGAAGGACATGCTGCTCCAAAATGAAAACAATCCTCCAGTACACTAGAACGACCAGACGAACCTAGAGAACTTGCTAGTACACCCGAACAACCTGAGAGACCAAGGAAATCAGCCCGGCTGGCCCGGATACGAGGAAGGCTGGAAAAGATTCAGGGAACCACTACCTAGCCAATTGAAATTGCGGACGAACCTCCAGAACCAGAAGGAGGACCCTCCGAAGAAAATGCTGAGCAATCAGGGGCCAAGGCTGACCAGCCTGGAGGAGGTATTGAGGAAGGAGACGAGCACTCTGAGGCAGAAAAAGCTACCGAGCAGGTCAATCAAGAAGAAGAAGTAGTACAGCCAGGGGGTAGCCCGTTGCAGGACCCTGTGGGTGAGGAGGAATTGGCAGCAGTCCTGGCCAATATGGGGAAATATGGCTAGCCCTCTAGCACAGCAGGCATCCCTAACGGACCCGCGGAGGAAGATATACCCGAGAAAGTGCATGCAGAAAAGGCAGGAGAAGAAAACCTGCCCATTTATGATGATGAAATGGGAGACACCAATCAGGAACAATCTGTCCCCAAGACGCCAGAAGAAATCCCAGACGGAGAAGGAGAAGAATTAAGTGCCAGTCATAAACACTCTGCCGAGGCAAGGGAAATTAAGAAATTAAGGAAGAAACATCAGAGGTTGCTCGGAACTATAGCCAGGCTCCGACAGCAAATTTGAATTTTGAAAGCCAACTTGAGGATACAAAGGACCGCAAGGAAAAGGAAGAGGGCCACTACAGTAAAATCCCGGAGGACAAGAAGGCGATAGACCTATACCCGTTTTGTTGGTAGAAACCCCATTAGGAGACCTACTGCCGAAGAACTGACTACTGTTCCAAATGAAATTGAGGAACAGATTGCTGTTCCAAGTGACATTGAAGAACAGACTGCTGTTCCAAATATCGTGGAGGGACAGACTGCTGTTCCATCTGACCCTGAAGAACAGATGGACATTCCAATTGAGAAAGAGGAACAACAAGAGGCTCCGATGGCAGGGGGACCACAGCAACCCTTTATTCGCGTTAAGAAAGAAAAATAAAGCAAGGAGACCCAAACAGAAGCACCACCCTCAGGGGTAATTCGAGTCCTAAACTCTAAGTAGCGTAATAGAAAGGTCCAGGTCAAATTCCCAGCCTCTACGGCTTTATGGAAGAAGGATCCAAAAACAAGGACCTGGCACAAAATGATGAAGCAAGCTCAGCAAGAAGCTGAGCAACTGAGAGAACAAACAGTCCCCCGGGAGAAATACGAAGATCTACAACAGCAACTTTGGGATATTAGTCAGTCCGAGAGCCAGGCCTTCGAAGGATGGCAAAAGGAGCAAGAAAAGGTTTCTAAGGTAACTCGTCGATTAGATAGTGTTGTTAAGCAGATGGACACTGTGTGTTCCTTGTATAATGATGTTTTGACTTGTAGGGCCCCTGCTAAAAATTATGCTTTATTTTTGCTTGAACGATATTTGCGATTGAAAATAAAGCCGTTAGGGTAGGTGCACCTATCCACATCAACATTGTTAATGATTTTATAGATTGTTGCAAGCATTATGGAATTAAGGTTCAAAGGTTATTGTGCGAGTTTTACTTGCACAACCTCGTGCTAGACCAGGAAACTGATTTAAATCCTGGCCCTTTGTTGGCGATATACAATTCCAAGCAAGCCTTTATCTCATTTGGGGTTAATCAGCTGAAATGGCTCAGAGCTTATAACACCTTTCAGAGACAGGAGAATAGCTTAGACTTACGGGTACAAGCCGAACCTAGAGACCCAGTGACACTATGGAGAGAGCATAGGAGCCTTATGAGGATCCCGGGTGTCATCGAGATATTCGGACCCATGCACGAAGACATGATCCGACATAGTCTGGAATATTTCCCGACTATTAAAGACCTTTCCATCGATGCTACAAAATTCCGATACTGGACCTCTAGCCCAAACATCCAGCTCAGGGAGCCATTCAAATACGTGAATTTTGAGCTGGCTGCCAGCTGACTGAACCTTTATGGGGAACGTATTCGGCAAGCAGGGCCATCCTGGTTGGTGTATCAATTTCGTAGTCCAATTATTTGGCACCATGAACCCGGATATCAGGCCTTGTATGAAATGCCTACGGATCAAATAAATCAGTTCTTTGATAATCTAGTTTCTCATCGCAGTTGTCGGCCTCCTCACGAGATCCCCTCTCCGGCCTATTCTCTCACTGCCTTGCATGTCAACTATAATGTTTTCATGAGGGCATGAAACAGGGTAAGCAGGGGGGTGTGTGGAGCACTTGAAAGGTATGCTTTTGACAAGCAATTTAGTGGCTTTTCAGTAATATTTGTAACCTTTTCTACATTGTGAATTCAAAAGAGATAAAGGATTTTAATAAATTGTGCAAGAATTAACAAGGGAAGCTCAATCACTAATAATTGTCGTTTTTCTATGCAAGGAGAAGTGGAATCAAGGAGTTGCCGTCCAAAAGCGAAAAGCAGAGGAAGAATAACTGTTTTCCCTCCATAGGGGAATCGGATGCGAATAAGATCGAGCAAATCAGAGCTGAATAGCCCAAGAAAGGAAGGAGGGATACCGAGTCGGTGAACGCGAGAAAGAAAAGTAAAGGATTAACCGATTGGCGAATCCCTCAGGATCTTCGATCCTGAGGGATCGCTGTTTTACTTATCTTTGTTATCTAGATACCTCCGCCGTTACTCTTATGTAAAGGAACAATGTCATTGAGCAAAGGGACTACTGCTTTTATAATTTTAAGTTTGAGAACAAACTTTGATCATCGAGTCTCACTGAGACCTGGTTTGTTATACATTTGTTGATGCATTAATATAAAAGACTTGGTGTTTATTTCATCTCTGCGTCTGGAGTAATCTAAGGCAGTGTACCATTGGTAGCTAAGGGCCCGGCTCCGAAGGACACTTGCTTTTGTATCATTATACTATGATTTATGTGTGGTTTGCTTATCTCTATTACTCAGTAATCTGATACATCTTTCATATGATATGCTATGCTCTGTTATGGTCAATATATTAATGATTTTTCCGTGTAATGACTCTGCATTGTATAATTGGATCTCTTCAGAGTTGAATTGCATCTTTAACCAACTATTTCTTTGGCAAAGTGTCGGTATGAATGTTACTGTCATTGGATCCATCTGAAATAATACTTGTTGGGACTTGAAAGTAATGTTACTCTGTTTAGAAACATAGTTATATCATCCTTCATTCTCATATTACTATATTAGTGTGAAGTGTGTATATATGGTTGATTATTGTTGTTCCATAATTCATCAATGAATGTTGTTTCATAAAGTATATTTTATCCAGTTTGCTTGAAGAGAAAATCAGAGTGTGAATCAGTTGGTTTTAACTCGTGAGATTCAGTTCTTTCGACTGCTGTTCCATTTACTGCTATTCCATTTCCGTTTTGCTGTTCCATTTTACCTTCTGTCATTCTATTTACTTGCCTTTGTTGTTTTGGTGTGAGAGAAGGTCTAAGGCTGTAGTGAGCCTCAGCAAATGCTGCCTAGCTCCCAGACTTATGGTCCATGCTCTAATTTCCTTTCTATCAGTTTCTAGAGGGATGGGTTATTGCTTCCGTACCCTTGACTGATCAACTGTCTTGTGTGATTCTATCTTTTGGAATAGCTTAGTTACTGCTTAGCATCTGTTTTCTTTTGTATCTTCTGAATGCTATACTACTAAGCATTACTCGAACGAATAGCCTCGGATTGAGTTACTCTTTGAAATATCAAAACGTTCCCGGATTGATTTATTAATGTGGAATAATTAGAGGTGTGAGAGACCCTAGTTATAGCTCTACAACCTATAGAGTCAAAGCGACAAAATACCATCAAAGCATAGAGATATATAACCATAAACAATATAGAATCAGATGTATATCAACCATACAAATGCATACACAAATACAAGATTCAGAGATATATAAGTATACGAAGGAAAACTCAAATAGTTTTATTGATAGAAGTAATAGAAGAGAGGATTATAACCAAGCTGTCTGATCCAACACCATCCTCCCAGCATGAAAGCCTTCTTGACCTCATGAAAAGCTAGATCACCCAACAATACAATGTTTCACAGAGAAACCAATAGCACTTCTTTACAAATTACAAAATTCCAGCTCTGGATCTCTAGGATGAGGGATCCATATATAGATATTTGCAGGTGGGTGAGTCAGCTTCTGGAATTTTGATTAGTGTCATTTCACTGATAGTTCTTGGTTTGACTTGGAGATTTCATGATATCTTACTCATCCCTGACCGAATTCAGAGAGGCAAGTGTCAAATGAGAAGTTTCTAGAAGATTCTCTAGGTTTCCACCTAGAAAACTGCCTCTTCCATTTGTCTTCTCTCACTCATCGCACCCTATAGAAGGGATTTTCAATATGCATCGCACATTCTATGTGTAACAGGTGAGATGCATCACACCCTTAGCATGAGTAGTCTGTATGGTCCAAGTTTGACCAGTTCTGAGCAGTTTTTTAGGGAGAACTTCTAGGAAATGATGTAATCAGCTGACCTTCCTCTTTTAGGGTATGAAACAACAATTTTAGGGGTTTAGAAGCCCTTGTTTTATGGACATATGTGATTGGGGTTGCAGTGCCCAGATATGTCTATAACAATGATGCCCAATTTCACCTAGTAGTGGTTGTAGGCCCAGTGACCGCATTATACAATTTTCTGGTCCACAAGTTACTGTCCCTTAGAATTTTGAAATGCTAGACTGGAGGTCAGTTACTGGGAAGAAATGTGCATTTCCTGAGGGGAAAACAAAGCCTTTTCTCTCAGGATTGTGCAATGTTGTCTTCGTGAGGCAGAGTCCGAGTCTCGGCTTAAGGGGGCCTGACCTAGGTTCAATGTTAATTAGCCAAACAAATCCCTAAACTACTGGCCCTTTCGACATCAGGCCATAGGGTGTGGACTGAAGTCTCAAGGAAGCAATATGGGGGGATGCTGGAACCGATTTTTCCCACCTAGAGATGGTCGTGATGTTAGTTTATTCCATTTATTCCTACCTTCGCATAGGTCACTTTTCTCTACGGCTTGCCAAATGAGCCCTCTATTCCGCCATTAAATAACTTCGTCAAAGGATATGATTTCCCTTCACATAGCCCTAACCTGTTGCTTAGGTACTTTCACACTACTATTGTAGCGTACCGTGCAGATTCCTAAACTAATCTAAGTGTCTTACTTATCTTATTAGATAATCATGGTTAGTATAGCATAAACACATATCCTTAACTGCATTTAGTTATTCAATATAATTGCATTCATTCGCACATCATATAAGCATTAAAAAGGGAATTCATACATAAAATGACAAGATGCATTAATCAGAAACAAAGACACAAAATTGTAGAAAACTCTTCTCTATAGATATTTCCCAGTAATTACACTCTATTTTCCCTGAGCACATAGCTACAAGGGTCCGCGGACTCAGCTACGGACTTCCACCCTAGGCACCTATGCACTTAGCTACAGAGCCTCTGCCTAGGCTATGACCCAAAATTTAGACTTCTTACTTCAGAGCTATGACTTTCTTGTCTTATGTATCTCTAAAACTACTTAGAGCTTATCTCTTTTTATACAATCGCATGGTCCATGGACCATGGGTAGATATCTTACAGCCGACCTTACTTTACAAAACTAAGGGTGGACAACCCTTTATGACTCATGACACCTCCAGACTTTGCGACCACAAAATATAGATGTCTTTACAAGTTTCCTACAAAATTTGACCAAAACATGGGCTTTTAGCCCCAAAGTTGTCCCTAAGGGATCCCGTTCACAACAGGCCCACAAAACAAACATTGTGACTCACCCTCAAGTCACTCGGTAGGTGCGAAGATCTTTGCGTGAAGCCCTGCCAGCTCAACTCGTATGAATGCAACCTCAGTTGTGCACTTTGCGACCACCTGTTTTGTGTCTTCCATTGTCTACTTGGTCACTGCTCCTGCCCTGTCGGCCTAAAGCTTTTGTTGCATCGATTGAAGATTTTCTAGCTTGCTTTCGATAGACCTATCATTGCGTAAGCTTCGTCTAGCCAAGGCTTCAGTCTTGCCTTTAGTACTGCTTCCTTATGTAGCACCACATCGACTTGTTCCCTCAGCTTCTTGGCCTCCTGCAGCTTGGCTAGTCATTCTGTCAGTGCGATAGTTCGCGTTGTGCCCTTAACCTCATCGTAGTGCTACTGTAGGTCATGCACTTCTATCTCTAGCTGTTGTACATTGGTGTCCTCCTACAAGCTGGTAAGGACCTCAAATGATTGTTCAAACAATTTTGTGCAGTCTCCTACTGCACTACCTACTGCCATGACTGCTTCAGTGACAGCGGTCGCCCGCTGTTCCTTCACTTCTACTGGAGTTGAAGGTTGGGCCTTCAACTGTAACTCCGTAATTTGCAGGTTCAACTCCAACTAAACCCGTGCCATCTCAACTCGAGTGTCACAAACCCCTATGGTCAGCTTACAGATACGTACCTCAACTAGCTTCTCTTCCGGAATGGCCAACTCTGGCACCATTTGACATGCCTCCTCAATGACATACATAATCTGCTTACTCGAATTAGTTACCTCAATCTTAGTGGCAATGGAAACATTTCTCTATAGGGCCATATACTTGTTGTTGATCCACTATTCATTGATCACTTGAAGGGTGCAGTGCTCACGGGCCCTCAGTTATGTAATTACTCCATCCTGTAAGAGGTGGAGTGCTTCACATGGGAGCACTGCTAGGTTCAACCCTACTCCCTTTAGGGAATTGACAGTGGGCCTTTCGGCCTCATTCTCTATGGTCAATGCTCCATCAGGAAGCACTATTAGACTGGAGGCCTTCGCGTGCAGCATATCAATAGCCTTTGAAATGCCGATAGCAAGGTTGGTAGACACCATGCTAGCCCGTGACACTTGGATCAACAGCTCCTGCAACCTTGTCTGGATAGCCCCGAAGATTATCTGATGTTGTTTCTAAAATTATTGCAGGGCCTCCGAGGTGACATCTCTTACTGTGTCACTGATATCATGCAAGTCGCCCTCTGTTAATGTGATGCGGTCCAGTGAGGTCTTTGTCACCTTTGATTTCCTGCTAGACCCTCCCTTCTCCAGCTCCCTTGGGCACTTGATGTAGGCGGACATCTCCCCTTCAGTCTCCCCTTCTATCTCAGGTGAAGGTGACCTTGCGCCTTTGTCAGAGCCCCACTTTGTCCCATCTGTTTGCTTCTTTGTCTACTGTGTGACTTCGCGCTCTGCCTAAGCCTTATGAACAACCTCCTTTTTCCTCTTTCTAGCCAACTGTTCCATCTTAAGCTTTCCCTCCTCCTTCTTCTTCTACATGGTGGACTTGCTCCCGCCCACCCCAAGTCTATGGTAGTGCACCACTCTATTGGCCATTGATCAAGCACTGCACCAATGGTGTCATCCATTACTAGATAAGGCAAGTCATACCATTTCTGTGTGGTGTCCTTCTGCACCGTGATGGATAATCGATGGAAGTTGACTTTGAATTCAGTGTAGCCCTATAGGTTGGCATACACTATTGGTGAGAATCACAGTTTGTGATTGATGGCCATCCAAATGTTCATCTCCCTCTAGATCCAAAATACCTTGTTGTCCTTGACTCACTATGCGTCCTTGGTCTCCCACAGTAAAGCGTACTTCACTGCTTCATGAAGGTCTAGCACGACCGAAGGGAACTGGCTATCCTCTAGCATCTCCCATGCTACTAGCATAATTGACAACAAGAGTCTTGCATAGTGGAATGTCTTGCTAAGTGCTTGTGCTTTGCGGCAATTCACCAGGAACTCTCTGTGAAGGTAGTTTTGTTGAGCGCTTGTGCTTCACGGCAATTCACCAGGAACTCTCCATGAAGGTAGTTCCGACTAGTTTAACTGGACTCCTTTAGTGCACTGTGCCACTAGCGCGCTGACACCTCATCAGCATGACACTTCCTCATCACATTCCCTGCTAAGATCTGTGTGGCTACCTTCACAGTAGGGTCGCAAATGCTGGATATAACATATCTGCACAATGTCTTCACCATTTTAAATTTTTCTTTCATCGATTCTGCGAGAGCTTGCTCGCCACATTTTCCACCAAAATATCATGGCAAGATTCTCTCCTATATACAACAGTCGTGTCATCCAGTGAATCAACCTATCCATGATGGGTATCAGCTCCTCCAGCCACAGACACCCATCATGCATGAAGCACAACAACTTCTTGATGACCAAAACTATTACTGGGGTGCAGTTGTAGTGCGACACCCAGAGCAGGTTGAGCAACCCTACCTTTTCTACTCCCTTGAGCCACCTCCGCAGCTCCAATGTAGTCATTTCCATATTCATATCAATGATGTGGCACATTAGTTGCTCGGTCGTCAGGTGTGGGAACTTCTCATGGTCTGCCAAGTTCTAGTATTCCAATTTTAGTAGCGACACTTGTGCCAAGCGTGGACCCTCAAAAACAATTTCATCTAGCAACAGAGGGGTTTGTAGAAGAGTCTTGCTCTCATCGATGTCCTTTGGTATCTTGGTCATAGTCTTGCATGGAGTGACATACTCCGGCAACAGAGTAATAGGGTCTACACCTTGGGCTTCAACCTCCTCCACTTTAGCTCCCACATCCTCATCAACCATTGGGATGTCTTCAATCTCTTCCTCCTCTAGTTCTAAGTTTGTGTCCTTGCCTTTCTCCTCTGCGGTGGGTTTTGGTGGGTTTCTCATTGGCGATGCACGCATTGGTATGGCAGGGTACTTTCCATTTTATCATTCACGGTCTCTTTAGTTGGGGTCGGCTTCGATCTTGGTGTTCTCGGTAATTTAGGGACTTCAATGAGCACCTGAGTGACCTATGGAGTAGCTACTTCTACTTCTATTTCCATTTCTTGTGCCGACTCCTCTAGTACTTCTTCGGTATTTATAATTTCTATAGGTACCGGCACAACGCTTTCTAATAGTGCTCGTGACGTCTCTGGAAAGTTTGCAAATGCAGGAGTCTCTTGGAAAGCCTCGAAGAATTCTCGGTTCATTTGTGCCTAAAGTCTCAACAACTCAATTCTCAAAATGCCAAGTGTTTTTCATTGGAAAGCAACTTCTAATTTATAGGGCATTTTGAATTCAAATCCACCAATTCCCCCAAATTCAATTCATTAATACCGGATTGGTGGTGGATTTTAAAGGATCTGAGCCATAACGTTTGTCTTAATTGTCGGCCACCCACTCCATTTGGCCGCATTTAAACTGTGAAATCATGAATAGTGACTTTAACGGTCACTTTTTGGCCGACCTGTGTGATTTCTCCCTGGGTGGCAGAACTCCCTCCGTTCTGCCGCGGACCCTGTGACACTTCCTTGCTTTGCACCATCCTCCAATCGCATAGATCCCCAATCCAGGGTGTAATTTATAGTCGTATGCCTCCTTTAAAATTTCTAGAGTGCTAAGATTGTTCTACCTTCATCTAGTCACATGTCTGGACCACCAGTGTATGGATTCAAGTGATTGTCATTCATCTTTCCTGGGAAGGGCTCTCTATTCAATTTGACCAGTTGTATCACTCTTCCGTCAATAATTTCCTTAATGACATAGGGCCCTAAGTAGTGCATTCTAAATTTCAATGGAGATTTATCAAAGTGACTATCATATAACAAAACCAGGTCATTTACCTTAAAGGTGCACAGCTTAATATGTCGATCATGCCATGCCTTTTCATGCTGCTTTTAGACTTGTTGGTGAAATCCAGCTAGAAATCTCTCTTCTTCAAGTTCATCCAGCTGAGTGAGTGTTTTGTCTATGGCTCTGTGATCCATGATACCTGTGAGTGTCTCTATGCGTAGACTAGGCACAATATATTCCATAGGAATTACCACTTCAACACCATAGACAAGCCTAAAGGGGGTTTGTCTAGTCAACTTCTTACATATCATTCGATAATCCCATAGTACTATAGGTAGGCATAGGTCCCATTCACTTCATTGAGAATTACAAACCTTGGTCAGCATGTTTTTGAACAGTTTTCTAAATGCTTCCACCATCCTATCAGTCTGCGGGTGATAAGGTGTGCTCTGCTAGTGACATACCTGAAATGCCTCTGTTAGCACGCTAATCGTCTCATTCAGAAAGTGCATACCGTGATCACTGATCAAGACCTTTAGACATCCAAATCACATTAGTACATACTCAAAGTGGAACTTTGTGGTAGTTGTGCCTGTGCAATCCTTCATAGGTTGAGCCTCTTCCCAATGAGTCAAATACTCTGACGCGATGATAATGTACCTCGCCTTTTCTTTCCTTGGGGCTAAATGGGTCCCACAAAATCTATTGGCCATTTATCAAAGGGTTGCAATGTCATCTATGGTTTCAAAGGCATCTCACCCCTCTGCGATGGTTTGTGAGTCCTTTAACGCACATCTCACACCTTTCAATATGGCTTTGAGTCCTAATGGAGGGTTGGCCACCACAACCTTGCGCGTAGAATCTTTTGCATAGTTTCTCTTGCTGCATAATGTCCTTTCGGGACAACCCCATGAGTATCTATGACGATGTTTCTTCTTTCAAACATGGGTACATATCATCACAATATCTCATCAGACCTCATTTTGTATAGATTCTCATCTATGACAGAGAAATCTTCCACGCGCACCACTAGTTCCTTCTTCTGCTAGACAATGTATCCTTCCAAGGCAGTTCCTATCATTAGGAAGTGTATTATATCTTCAAAACTACCATCCGCAATGTGAAATGCAAATAGTTGCACGTCAGCTAATCCTTCCTGCAAATTAGTGGGTTCTTTCCCTGTCTCAATGTGTGACAGATGGTCTGGTCCCACATTCAGTCGTCTAGGCTTCACAATAACTTCAAAATCATACTCCTGGATCAATAAGAACCACCTACAGATTCTCCCCCACAACACAGGATTATTAACAAGGTATTTCAACGTAGAGTGATCTGTATACATTTTAAAATGGCCACCCAAAAAGTAGTGCCTAAACTTCTGGAGTGCATACACCATGGCTAACCCTTCGCACTCGGTGGTGGAATAGTTCTTCTCTGCCTTGGATAACCTTTTTCTTGCAAACACGATAGGATGGTCCAAGTCTCCTCCACCATCCTGTGTCAGCACTACTCCCAACACTATACATGACATGTCAACATGTACATGAAACTCCTTCCAATCCGAGAAGACTAGAATCAGCACGGTGACCATATTTTCTTTCAATGCATCCAAGCTCTTCTTACAATCCTCGTTCCAATAGAATGTAATGTCCTTCTTCAACAATTTCTCCATTGATGCAATGATCTGGGCATAACCTTTAATAAAATTTCTGTAATATCTCATTGTTATAGCACCATTTACCACTCTTGGTATATATGATGCTTTGTTTATGGCCTAGGGCAACCCCTCCTTCTAGAATTGGTCCAAATATATAAAACATAGTTTTATTCCCTGTATGCTACTTTTACCTGAGCTAAAAGCATCTACACACGGATCAATCAATACCCAACCCATGTATATGTATTAAAACACTTAAAAAATTAAATTTCTTTTATTTTGGGTGGAGTTCACGTGTTTTACCTATTGATTATCTCCTATTTCCCATGGCCCAACTGTTTTCCAACTAAAAAACTAATTGCGAGAGGTATAAATAGACCTCTATGGGAAGGCCTTAAGAAGAGGAGAGGAGATAGAGTTATTATACTAAGATTATCCTTGACTGAGGCTGATAAATCCCTGTGCCTCATGTACTTCCCAAAGCTTCATGAAACCCTTGTTTCATTGATTATAGATATCCTTCTTTTTTCTTGAGATATCCTGGTGTTGGTGATGGAAGAGGATTGTTGAAGGTTGGGATAGGACGAATTTGGAGGACGGTTCCGCATGGAGCCAAAGAAAGACTGAAGTGAATTCTCTCCATGTTATTTATATCTTAATGCAATAAAAGAAATGTTGTCTTGTTTACAAAATTAAGTATGTCTATACATCGAACTATGTTTTAATTCATATATTAATGTTGTTTTGATGTATGTTCAATCATTTGTTTATATGATATAAAGTCAATTTCTTGAATATGCTTTACTTCTATAATGCTATGTATGTTTGGATTGAATGATTTTCAGGTTTGAAGAACATCAGGAGTTGCAGAGGGTCTGAAACCTGCGAGACCTACTCGAACAAAGGAAATCCAGTACAGTCACTCTTATGTAGTTTGATATATAAGCATCTTACCTGAGCTTTTTGAGTATTTCTTGTTGTAGTTTGCTTCTGCTCTATTAGGGTTCTAACCCAAAGCCTTGGGGTGCTTTCACCCAAAACAAAATTGGTGACTCCACTAGGGATAACAATCTTCTTATTCTTGGTTTGGGTTGTTCATTCTCAATCAGGGCTTAGTCTTTGGTTTGCTTGCAGTTACAATCTTATTTGGTCTATTAGAGTCCCATGCCTTAAGTCTAATCTTTTGGATCAGACTTTGTTTTTTATTTTTTCTTGTAAAGGTTTGTATACACTCTTTACTTTGTTTACAGTCACATATACATGCTTGTTTACAGTCGCGTATGCAAATTTTTGCATTGTTTTTTCAAATCTTTCAGCCCAGATAGATTTGTTTCCTGGTCTTTTCAGCCTCTGTGTGGTTAATTGCTATCTGAAGAATTTAATTATTCTGCAAGTTTACTGTTTTGAAGTCTCTTGTTCATTGAATATTTTGCCTAGGATTGGTTCTTTAGCGAGTTTGTAATTTGTGTTTTGGCACACAAGACTTCGTCCTGAAGTTCTTTATTATTCTGGTCCTCCATAACATGTGATTGTTTTCAGTTTCAGTGTCAAGCCCAGATTTCAAATCTACTTTCTTTTCTGTCCTTTGTTTTATGGCCTCATAGCTTTTCTTGCTTTTTGAAAGTCTTTTTGACAAATTTGGAAGTATTTCTTTCCTAGCTTCTTGGTTAATTTGTCAGACTCTTTGTTGCTATTTGGGTCATTTTTGACAAGTTCAAGTCTTTTTTCTCAAGTTTTCATTCATTTTGGAGTTTGTAACTTGCAAAGACTCCTTGTGCTCTTTTTTTGATCTTTTCATTTTTAGTAACATTTTGGTGATTTCAAAAAGTTGTTTTGGTTGCTTCTTCGGAAAAGAAAAGATCTCAAAAAAAATTGTTTTTCTTTTTCTTTTGCCATGTTTGGTTGATGGTCTCTTTTTGTTATTGAAAGTGAATTGTGATCTTTTGCAATTTGTCCTTCTTGTTTGGAGATAATTTTGTGTTCAAAATTTGTATAGTCTTCAGTATTTAAGTTGACTCAATGTTAGTTATAAACAATTTCTTTTTCTTTCTGAGTGTTATTTAGGATCTTGCATCTCCATTATGTCTTGCATTAGGGTAGTTTGCATTGTTAAAGCATTCGTGGTCTTTTAGTTTTTGGGTATGTGAAGTGTGTTTCAAGAAAAGAAGAGAAAAAGTACTTTTCTTTGTAGAAGTTTCGTAGAACCCGTATAGAGATCGCTTTTCATCAAAGAAAAAATGACTACATTCATATAGTTAGTTTTTCATTGATTTCTATTGCGTCATACAAACATCATTGGTTTCACTCCCCTATTTATCCTTGAATTAAAGAACAACCATTAAAATCAAGTGATTAATTAAAATAAACTAGAACTTTTGTGTTGTCATCAAAATACACCAACAATTTTAGGTTTATTAGGGCCTTGGATTAGGCGAGAGGAGAGTTAACTCTCCAAGACCACTCAAAATTTCAAAAAATAGAAGTTTGATTAATGAGCGAAATCCAATAGCATTAGGGAGACTGGGAAAGCTCTGTAACTAGGAGTAAAGCAAGAGGGAGAGTGAAGATAAGGACAAGAGATACCCCCTCTCTTACTTGTCGGATCCTGCCTCACAACTATTCCTCCTGGCTTCTTATACGAGTTAGTGACTATAGTTGCATATCCTAGGGATCAAAAAAGTGGTTGTGGAGGGGAATCCCGTGGCACCTGAGGCAGACGTTGTATCACATTCAGTGGTACTTCTAGAGCGTACCCTTGTGAAGCTTGGGTACTTGCACCGGCAAAGGCTATTGTCTAGAGGTCAGCGTAACTGCCTCTGATACCTTCACTGGTAGGCCTGGGCCATCATTATACTAGACTATCTTTGGAAGGTCCCTTACTTCACTTGTATTTTGGTGTTCGGTCCTCATCACCCAAAGAGGAAATACTTGGAAGTTTCTTGATTAGTTGTATCTTTAGGGATTTTATAGTCAAGTGCTCTTCGCTCTTTATATATAGTTAGATTTAGGTATTTTTGTCATCACTAAGTTTGGACTTTAGATTCTGAGTGACTGACCTACCACTCCACCGATCTTGGAAGGCTTTTGATCTTTCTTTCGAAAGTTGTGGAGTTGCCTCCCCAAGGGCAAAGGTTTTTATTGTGCATATATCTTCCTTGGAAATTCATTTATACAATCCCATAAGGGTTTTGATTGTGCATATATCTTCCTTGGAAAGTCATTTGTACAATCCCATAAGGGAAGGATCTCTGAATAAGTTAGATATGGTCCATATTCCTATGGAAACCAACCAAGGTACCCTCCCAAAAGGGGATCCTTGTGCTTTTCCTTTCTTTGGAAATGTTGGTACCCCCTTGATGGCCACTTTGCATAGTCTTGGATTGAATGTTGAGCTACCAGTTTGGTTGTTGTCCACTCCGAATATTCATGATGTTCTTGAAGCTTCTCAGATGAATGCTTTATTTCAAGGGCATCAAAATGGTGTTAATTTTTCATCTTCTTTAGAAGAGAAATATACTATTCCTTTTCCTCCTCCCTCTTGTAATAACAGATCTAAAAAGAAGAGAAAGAGGAGGAAAAAGAAGAAGACCAGTTCTATCCAATCATCATCAACCTCTGCAAGTCATGTTGGAGATGAGCCTTCAGCCGTTGCAAGTCATGTTGGGGGCACAAGTCTAGTCACTACAAGTCATACTAGAAATTCATCATCAACCTCTGCTAGTCATGTTGGACATGAGCCTTCAACCACTGCAAGTCATGCTATGGGCATAAATCTAGGCACTGCAAGTTATACTAGCAAAGAGTCATTAACCTCTGCAAGTCATGTTAGGGCCTTTCCACCAACCACTGCTAGTCATGGTTGTAGAATGGATGTTGATCAGAAACCTAAGCATAAAAGTCTTAAACCTAAGTTCCCTTGTAGGATATGCAAGGGAGACCATATTAATCATTTGTGCCATAGTATTCCAGAGGTACAAAAGATATTGTCCGTGTATGAAAATTCTTCTACTCCCGAATCTGATATGGTTTCTCATTATTCTCATCAACCATTGGTTGATAATGTGGTTGTACTAGTGTAATCTATAGGGTATTACACTTCTGTTTTAGGGGGTGAAGTGCCTAACAACAGAGTTTGTTTGATTTCTAGTATAGAGTCTTTTGGTATACGGGGCATTCTAGTTTCTTCGAATGTTCCCCCTCCAAGTTCTAGGAGTGTCTCCTTTGATTGGGATAGTCTTGTCGAGCCTCGTCTTCCTTCTGCTGCACCTTTTCAAATAAACACTAGAGTTAATTCCACAAACTTCTATCATTGTATGGTGGATGAAGGATCTTCTTCAAGTATTATATCCTCCTTGACTTGGAATGCTTTTGGTTCTCCAATGTTGTTGACAGCTGAGAGTTAGTTGTTAGCTTATGATAGAAGACCTAGTGAATCTATGGCTGTTCTTCCTCAATTACATATTACTTTGGGTGGGAAGACTATCTTAATTGATATGATTGTGATTGATCACCTTTTAGACTTTAATATGCTAATTGGGCTTGATTATTCCTATGCGATGAATGATTTGGTGTCTTCACTCTTTCGAGTGATGTGATTTCGTGATAAAGGGAATATTGTCACTATTGATTAGCTTGCATCTGATAATCACCACCCTAATTCAAATTTACTGTAGAATACCCCTTGGTTTGTTTTGTTAGTGTCACTATTTTCACACTGCCATCAATGACCAAAATTTCTCTTTTGCATTCATGTTAGGTGTCACATTCAATCAGCTGCATTCCTTTAGGTCATGGATCATCTGATGGTAGAGGTTTCATTTCAGTTTCCTTCATGGCATACATCTGCTGACTTGTTCAAACATCTTTTCAGTTGTTCGTAATCAGTTCAATTTGATTTTCTACCAATCCTAGGGTTTAGTGTTAGGGTTTTATTAGATTTTATGGTTTGGCATCATGGTCTTTTACAATGAATAAAAATCTTTAGCAGGCAAATGTGGAGGATAAAACAAAATTTCATAAAATCATTACTTTCCTTTTTGTAAACTCAATAAATCTCTTTAACCTGAAAATTCCATTTTGAGGTAAAATAACTGATTTACTTAAATAGTTTCATTTCATGTAATTTATGTAATTTTATTGTTCCTATATGTAATAAGTGTCCACAAGCTACACCTGGTGACAATGCCAACTCCTGCCACTGCAAAAAGTCATTGTGATTAGTATCAGTCCACCTGCAAAAAGACAAAAGGTCAAATATTAGCAAAGCAAAGTATTTTCGAAAAGCTATCAAAAAAATATAAAAGTGGGTTTTGGTATATGAAAAATCAAAAGAGGAAAAAGTATAAAAAGCCAATTCATATGTTTTAATGTTTCATTGTTGAATTGGAGAGCTTAGAATAACTGAAAAACATGACTTTGAGCTAAGGGAAGAAAATAGAGGAAAACTGGAGTATCTTCCCAGCACTGCACATTAAAAGTGCATTGTGCACCTATTGTTGTTCTGCAGTGTTAATTCACTCAGGTGTTGTGCACTAAAAGTGTGTTGCATACCTGTTGACCAGCACTACGTGCCTCTTGGGGAAGGCTCAAACACCTCAAACTTGCTATCAAAACACCTCCAAAGATATTTAATGCTTATTCCAAGTAAGTACAGTCCTCCACCTTGCTAAATAAAAGTTGTTGCTTGGTTTATTGAGTTGTGTGGTCTCATCTAAAGAAAACCCTAGTATCTATGAATTTCTTCTCCAAAACATAGTTAATCACTAAATCACCTCTCACAAAATATAAAACACCTATTGTTGCTCTCCTATTCCATTTTTTGCTTATTTTCCTAAGTTCCATCCCCTATCCTTAATTCACTAGAGCTCATTTCCAAAAACCCTATCATCCATATAAAATCGTAGCCCTATACACTATTCCCAAACCCTAATTCCCAAATCCTACATTTTCACCACACCTACTTCGCTATCAAACCCTTATCCCACATTCTAAACGCTACTCATTTCCCTCATTCCCCTCATTCCCTAAAACCCCAAAACTTCCACTCCTTCGAGTACTCACATCCCCATACACCTCACTTACCTTACATTTTTAAAATCTCTTCATACTCATCTTGTTCCCACTACAATCCTTCATTTCACATCAGCTACCACATCACCTAAACCCATGGGAGTGTTATGCTCTTAACTTGCAAATGATACCCAAATACAAAATATGCGAAGAAAAGAGACCCAGAACATAGAATATGCGAAGAAAAGATACCCAGAACACAGAATAGTAATGAATTTATTATTCAGAGAGTAATGTTCACTTGCCTCTTCGAGGGGGCAACCTCCAATAGAGCAGAGCTCGATTACAAAATAAGACATGATACTCCTCGCAGGGAGTTTCTATCCTTTATATATGACTCATGCGTGCAATACCACGGGCCAATACCGCGTATTACTAATGCCATGTATCTAATACTACGGCCCATTTGCAGCTAATTGTGGTTCCATAATTAATTGCGGATTAACCACTTACAATTATTAATATGGGCTTTATTGACCCTTGACTATGACGTGGTCCCATTACATAGATAAGGGGGTTAGGGTGGGATCCTAACATGCCCACCCCCTTAAGACTAACCTTGTCCTCAAGGCTGAAGCTGTGGAAACTGCTGCAGAATAGTGGCTGGCTCCCAAGTTGCATCTTCTGGAGAGGTGTCTTTCCATTTGACTAGGACTTCCTTAATCATGCGGCCGCGCAGTTGCTTGACTCGTCTGTCGAGGACCTGTTTTGGTTGAAGCCAGATGGATCCTTCTTCGTTCAATTCCGGTAGACTAGTCTGAATTTTGCATTTGTTCCCAATCACTTTCTTGAGCCATGAGACATGAAAAACTGGATGGATTTTTGCAGTAGGTGGCAAAGCCAACTTGTAGGCCACTTCTCCAATGCGTTGAAGTACTTGATATGGTCCGTAGAATTTGGGAGAGAGTTTCTGACATCCCTTTTCTTTTAGTGATGTTTGCTTATATGGTTGGAGCCATAAAAAGACCTGATCCCCTTCTTGAAATTGGCGCTCTGAGCGATGCTGGTCTACCTGTTGTTTCATGCGGTTCTGAGCTTGATGAAGATTCTCTCGAAGATGGGCGAGCATAGTTATGCAGTGTTGTAGGAGTTGATCCACTCCTTGGAATTTTGAGCATCCCTTGAGATACAAAGTAGGTGAAGGCGGGAGTTGACCATATATTGCTTCATAGGGAGTCATTTTGGTGGTGGCATGATAGTTGGTGTTATACCACCATTCTTCCAGAGGTAGCCACTGTAACCAAAGGTGTTATTTTTCTCAAGTAAAACACCTAAGGTAGGTTTCTAGACATTTGTTGACGGCTTCTGTTTGACCATCTGTTTGAGGATGATAGGAAGTACTGAGTTTTAGTTGAGTGCCTTGTATTCTGAAGAGTTCCTGCAAAAAATTGTTGTTGAAGATCGGGTCGCGGTCAGACATAATAGAAGTGGGCATGCCATGCAATTTGAAGATTTTATCCATGAAAGTTTGAGCAACTAAAGTTGGTGTAAAATGGTGGGGAAGAGTGCAGAAATGAGCATACTTCGACAATCGGTCCACAACCACCATGATGACTGACTTGTTCCCTGACTTTGGAAGACCTGTAATGAAATCCATAGAAACATCCATCTAAATTGATGCCGAAATGGGCAATGTTTGTAATGTGCCTGGTGTGTTGACAGTTTCCCCTTTGTGGTGTTGACAGACATCGCATTTGGTTACGAAGGTAAGGATGTCCTTTTTCATGCCTGTCCAGAAAAATGATCTTCTGGTGTGAGCATACATCTTCTAAAAGCCTGAATGTCCTGCACTGGGAGATGAGTGCATTTCTGCCAAAATGCGACTTTTGAAGGTGGATGTTGGTGATATTATGACTCTGTCCTTGTACCGAAGAATATCATCCTGCCACAAATAGCCCTTGGTGGAATGTGGATCTGCCTGTAATTGAGAAATGAGTTGGGAGAGCCCGGGGTGTGAAAATCATTCCCTGCGAGCTTCTTCAATCCATTCTGGAATGGGGAGGGAAATAGCTAGCAGGGTACTTTCCTCCTCAAATTGGCGAGATAATGCATCTGCTACACTATTGTCTTTCCCTTTCTTGTAAATAATCTCATAATCATATCCCAACATTTTGGCTAGCCATTTATTTTGTTGTGGGAGGATAGGCGTTGCTCCAAAAAATATTTAAGACTGTGATGATCTGTGCGGATTTGGAAATGTCACCCCAATAAATAAGGTCGCCAGGTGTCGACTGCATGTAAGATGGCCATCATTTCCTTCTCGTATGTAGATTGACCCTGATTCTTCCCACTGAGTTGTTGGCTTGTGAAGGCCAACGGTCGCCCTTCCTGCATTAAAACCGCCCCAATACCTATACGCGAAGCATCGCATTCAATGACGAAAGATTTGGTGAAGTCAGGTAGTGCTAAAACTGGAGTCGAACTCATGGCATTTTTTAGAGCTGTAAAGGCCTGTTGGGATTGCTCATTCTAGAAGAATGAATTTTTCTTTAGGAGTTGGGTGAGGGGTTTCGCTATGCGACCATAGTTGTGGACAAATTTACGATAATAGCCTGTGAAACCAAAAAATCGTCGCAAACCCTTCAAGGTCTTAGGTTGAGGCCATTCCTGCATTGCTTGGATCTTTTTGGGGTACACCTTGACACCCTCACGCCCCACAATGTGGCCCAAATACTCTACCTCTGCCATGCCAAACGAACACTTGGACATCTTGACAAATAATTTATGCTTGCGGAGCAGTTGCAAGAGTAGATCTACATGCTAAAGATGTGCGGCCCATGTGCAACTATAGATGAGGATGTCATCGAAGAAGACAAGGACAAATTTCCTAAGATATTGTTTGAGAATGTGGTTCATAAGGCTCTGAAAAGTAGAGGGGGTGTTACAAAGACCAAATGGCATGACCAAGAATTCATAGTGGCCTTCATGAGTTCTGAAGGCAGTCTTGGGGATGTCGAATTCCTTCATGCGAATTTGGTGGTAGCCTGAGCGAAGATCCAACTTCGTGAAAAATTGAGCCCCATTGAGTTCATCCAGCAAAGCATCAACCACGGGGATGGGAAATTTATCTTTGACTGTCAACTTATTGAGGGCCCTGAAGTCAGCACACACCTGCCACTCCCCATCTTTCTTGAGCACAATGACCACTGGGGATGAATAAGGACTCATGTTGGGACGAATGACCCCTACTTCCAAAAGTTCCTTGATGATTTTTTCTATTTCATTATTTTGGGTGAACAGATATCTGTATGGGCGCACATTTGGGGGTTGGGCCCCTGGAACCAAGGTGATGCTATGATCATGTTCTCCTTGAGAGGGTGGAAGCCCTTGAGGCTTGTCAAAGACCAGCAGATGGTTATTTAAAATCTATTGCATCTCAGGATGAAATGGCAACAGCTTGGTTTCGACTACCTGGATGCCATTAAATTGAGCTACAACTCCATGATTGCCCTTTTTTTATCAATTTTTCCATCCTATGCGAGCTGATGATAGAGGGGGCTCCGGCCTGGAATCCACGGAGGGTATGTGTGTGGTTGTTCTGCTTAAAACTCATATACAACTCCTGGAAATCCATTGTGATTGGCCCAAGAGTGCGGAGCCAGTCAGTGCCGAGGACAATGTCAAAACCCCCCATGTGTATGGCAAACGTGTGACTTTTCAACTGATAATCCCCCATTTGAATTTTGACATTTTCACGACGACCTTCACATTTCATTGTGCCCCCATCTGCAATTTGAACTTGGAAGTTAGAAACTTCTCGTACAAAGCAATGCACCGTTTCTGCGACTTTTTGGTGGATGAAATTATGTGTACTTCCAATATCAATAAAGAAAACTACTAGGCGATGTTTAATAAACCCTCTGATTTTGAGCATTTGAGGGGAAGAAATCCCTGCCAAGGCATCCAACGAAATAACTGGTTTGTCAGAGACATTGTCCTGTTGGTTTTCGTCCTCTAGTGGCTCATGTTCCTTGAGTGGTGGATCTTCCTCTGTTGAGCTGTAGTCAGTGGCATCTATTTGAAAGAATTTGGGCTCCTTACATTTATGACCTGGGGAGTATTTTTCATCACAGTAGTAACATAGTCCTTGCTTCCTTCTTTCGGCAATTTCTGCAGGGGACACCTTTTGGACCTTAAGTGTTTGAGTCGTGTTCTGAGCCTGTGGGGGACGACCTTTAGCGGGGAAATTTGGGCGACTGTATTGGGCTGCTAATGCACGTTCCACCTTACGAGCTACCTGGCAAGCCTCCATCCACGTGGGAGGGTAGTGAAGTAGAACTCGAGCATTGATGGCTTCTTTAAGACCGCTGATAAAACATTCCGTGTAGAACTCATCTGTGAGACCCGTAGTGCGGAAAGCTAAGCCTTCAAAAGCGGTAATATATTCATCCACTGTACTCGTCTGTCGGATCCTAGTGAGATGACCCAAATAAGAGTCTTCCTGTTCAAAGCGATCTCGAAGATATTTGGTAAATTGGTTCCAAGTCCTAAAAGATCCATTGCAATGCTGATTCCATTCCCACCATTGCCACCATTCATTGTCAAAGTACATGCTCCCCAACATAAGCTTAGTCCCATCATCTAGGATATGATTCAATTTGAAATACTGCTCCATTTGTGATAGCCATGCGGACGTGTGAGAACCATCAAATTTATGCATATCCAACTTGGGAGGTCGCTGACTGGGTGGTGGATGGGTGTGCCAGACGTGAGGAGAGTGTCTAGATTCACCGTAATTGCATTCATTGCCATTATACACCTCCTCTTGGGCTTTCTCTTTGCCCTTTGAGATAAAACCCTCTATCTGGATACTTAGTCCGTGAAGCTGCTTTTGCATTCCCTCCAGATCTAGTCCACGAAGCTGAGTTTGGATTTCCTTCATATTTTCTTCAAGTTTGTCCATCCTTTCATTGGCCATCTCTTGAGCTCTAGTTGCTACCATACACCGACCTGATGAAAAATTGGGACCGCCAAAAATATTTTCACAATTAATTGAATGGTACCACCATGCTTAGCTCATCGTCCTAATGGAGTTTTACTCCTTCTTGATCAATACTGCAGTCGCCAAATCCTCAAAATGTCAATGCGGCCAAAAGTCCTGCGACAATTATACCCTCGTATAGGAACCCTTCACAACGACTCTGTTCTGGTGGATCTGAGAGATCTGAATGGCGGATCGGGTAGCGATGGACGACTGAAATGATTGCTTCTGCAAATCTGATGACTCTAATAGATCAGAATGGCTGATTGGGACCGATGTCTACTGTTGCTGCACTCCTTTGCTCAAGCGGATCTAGAAGAGATGATGATTGAAAAAAGGGAACTAGGGTCTGGAGGAGTGTCAGGTGCTACAGATCGCAATATACATAAGGGTCTGACAGTAGTATTCGGCCCAATGTTTCAGGGCTCTAACTAAGGAGGGTCGACCGTACCCTTAGCCGTACCACCTGACTACCCTATCGCACGAGCGAGTAATCTCTCCAAGCGATGTTCTCGGTGTACTGTAGCTGCCAGACGGCCGACGGTTTATCTATGGCGAGGTTTTCAAGGAGCCTATGGGGCTTCCGATATACCCAGAGGGTATGTGGAAGACAGTCTATGCGCGATTCTGTCTAATGCGCTACTACTCGAAGGGGTACCCACAGGGGTTACAAGGGAGTCCAACAGACGTGACCACCTCTTGTATTTCCTACATGCATGCCTCCCCAAATCCACAAGTTTATGCGCTCAAGGACAGATCCCGTGGTTTAAAGATGCCGGAACACGTCTCAAGCCAAAAAAAATTTGCTACGAAATGGAGATCCCACCAGCCCTCGAAAGTGCTCTGATACCACTTGTTATGCTCTTAACCTGCAAATGATACCCAAATACAGAATATGCGAAGAAAAGAGACCCAGAACACAAAATATGTGAAGAAAAGATACCCAGAACACATAATAGTAATGAATTTATTATTCAGAGAGTAATGTTCACTTTCCTCTTCGAGGGGGAAGCCTCCAATAGAGCAGAGCTCGATTACAAAATAAGACACGATACTCCTCGCAGGGAGTTTCTATCCTTTATATATGACTCATACGTGCAATACCACGGGCCAATACCAGCGTATTACTAATACCATCTATCTAATACTACGACCCATTTGCAACTAACTGTGGTTCCGTAATTAATTATGGATTAACCACTTACAATTATTAATATGGGCTTTATTGACTCTTGACTATGACGTGGTCCCATTACATAGATAAGGGGGTTAGGGTGGGACTGTAATAGAGAGGGAGGAGAAAACTTTTAGTGACAGTTCTAGGGAAAGACATGTGCCAAGAAACCCTCACAAAGGGGGAAAAATAAGCAGGGAGGAAGCCCATTAGCCTCAGAGAATTACTTGCTTGTCTCTTTGTCCCTTGTTATGAGTTTTGTGAAATGGAGGAGAGGGTCAAATATCAACATGAATTAGCAAGGTTATTTATCTCACATTTGGACAATAATGAAGTACAACTTGCTACTGTCACTTTCACTCTGTCACCTGCCATCATTTCAGAGGCTACATGCATCCAAAACATAGGTGAAAAATGGAATAAGGAGAAGAACAAATTAAAAATTATTGTCGATGCCTTATTAGCTCATCATAGCAGTGCTTGAGTGTGCTTTGTACCAAATTTGGGGCAATTTTAAGAATTTTTTGTCATTTTCAAATTTTGAAATTAGAGAAATAGGAAAACCCAATAAGTGGCACTACGCTTTTGATGGGGACCTCATTTTGCAAAATGGTTTGCATTTTTGGAATTAGCATGGAAAAATATGAAAATGCAAAAAGTTTTAGAAGTTTTGGATGAGATCTTGGCCTCCAAAAGGGAACACAACACCCAAAAAGTGCCCTCTCTACCACTCTTTTGACCCATAAGAAGTAGTCTTGGCATAATAACCTTTTGGATGGGCAAACGATCTCCAAATTAGGAAATTCAAATTTTTCCATAAAGTAGACAAGTAGGGCTTTCCAAAAAGCCATCTGATCTGAATGGAAAATGGCATCAACCCATGGTACTCATCCACCAATATTATTCATCGACCCATGGAATTTACCCATGGTATTGTAAATGGCATCCGCCTGTGGTATTGTAAAATCCACCCATGGTATTCATTCACCCATGGAATTGACCCATCGTATTGTAATTGAAAAATAGTACAAGTAACAAGTCACATTTTGTAACAGGAAAAATTTTCCACCACAATGTAGCCTTTACAGTTCAGAGGCATGTAGTCGCCACATCTCTTCTCAGAGATAAGCTACCATCGCCCTAGTTGGTTTATTTCCATTCCTGTTTGTAAGCATTTTTCAGTATTTTACATTAATGAAATGGACAATTATTTCCACTGATCCAGATCTTGAGGGGAGGCCCCCAAGATCTAAAAGATTGAAATGGATCTTCGGGTAGAGACCCCCAAGATCTAAAAACTTGAATTGCTAGAATAAAAATAGGAGAATGCCCAATAAATAAAACCACAAAGAAACTTTTTATTAAAACCCACTGATATAGATTTAGACAAGAACGCAACAAATTATAGAGAGAACCATAAATAAAATCCTTGTCATCGAATTCCATTTGCTAGGTCACACACTGTCAGAATCACAGTTGGTCACAAGCATTACAGGGTACTCTATCCTTGGATCTTCGTTTATCACATAAAACCCTTATCTTCAGTGGCTCTTCATAATCAACAAAGGCTTCGCAAAAGGGAACTTTATGCAATGGGGATCATTGCTTCTTAAGGAGGGAGGAATGATCCGAATGAAAAATGGCATCAACCCATGGTACTCATCCACCCATATTATTCATTGACCCATGGAATTTACCCATGGTATTGTAAATGGCATTCGCCCGTGGTATTGTAAAATCCACCCATGGTATTCATTCACCCATGGAATTGACCTGTGGTATTGTAACTGAAAAATACTATAAGTAACAAGTCACTTTTTGTGAAAGGACAGATTGTCCATCACAATGTAGCCTTTACAATTTAGAGGCATGTAACCGCCACATCTCTTCTCAGAGATAAGCTACCATCGCCCTAGCTGGTTCATTTCCATTCCTATTTGTAGGCATTTTTCAGTATTTTACATTAATGAAATGAAGTATTATTTCCGCTGCATCTTTGTGTTTATGGTTATCTCTATAATTTTTTGTGTTCCTATTTACATCTATATCAGTGGGTTTTAATAAAAAAATTCTTTGTGGTTTTGTTTATTGGGCATTCTCTTATTTTTATTCTGGCAATTCAAGTTTTCAGATCTTGGCTGTCTCTACCCCAAGATCCATTTCAATCTTTTAGATCTTGGGGGCCTCCCCTCAAGATCCGAATCAGCATCTTGGGCCTGATTTGGATTAGTGGAATACCTTAAAAATGACCTCTGAAGTGGCCCTACGCATTAAATTTCTAGCACTGCGCATTAAATGCATTTTGCCAGTTTTGCTAGGAAAGCCAAATTTCACCTAGTTTTCTCTACAGTTGACTTTTTCTTGCTCTCTTGGTGAAATTAACATGGTAAATGATGTAACTTGATGTAATTATGGATGTTAAACACTTGATAGGGTAAATACATCAAGTGAAAGGTGGTTTTGAGTTGAATGAATTGATTTCCTTAGTTTTAGAGGCAAGTTGTTCCACTACTTAATTTTGTGTTCCTAGTTTAGATATGGTTGAAGCCACCCCTTTTCTCATGGATTTAACCCCTGATGGATATCTTAGATGATTTTGAGGTCTATATGATGTATTTTTTCAGTCATTTGCAAAGGTTGGACTATTGTGGAAGCTCTGAACTCTATTGTATATCTCTACAACAGTTTGGCAATGAATAAAACTAGGTTTTACAACTATTTTTGTGGGATTCTTTTGATATCGAGTTTATGTATTATTTCTTCTTTGTAATGAGTTATCTCTAATGTTTTATATGTATCCACATCTCTCTCTCTTTTCTAAAAATAAATGAATCAAGGTGAATAGATGAAATACACTAATTTATAGTGCTTTGTCTTGGGAATGCATTTGGTTTTCTATGTTTTCAATAGTTTGAAGAGGATTCATCCTCCTCGTGCCCTCCTCAACCCGTCAGCAATCTAAATCCACCATCTCAAACAATTTCTAGTACATAAATCCTTTGTCTACCTCGACCCACATAACATGTCTATATCCCTGATTTGATTTCTTGGACCCAACTTGTTTGCTCCATTTGATCTAGCAACCAAACATCAAAATCAAACAAAATCCTTTGAGCTACTATACCTAGCCTAAAATCTATATTCAACTCAGTCATCTCAAGTCATAATTGCAACCATCATAACTTAGATTGACAAGGATAGAGCTCTCTCCTAACATGGTAGGGCTAGCTACCAGGTGAGGCGTGGTTTGTAGTTACCCTAGAGTTGCCTCCTTTCAGCGTGAGGTCAATCTAGGCACTAACATAGTGGTGACCATACTGGGGAATGTAGCTTTATGTTCCTCATCAAAATGTATCAAGTTTAGATATGATTGTTGATGGTGGACAACGATCAAACACTGGAAGGCTGAAATCATTCACCTGGCGACTCCAGTGTCAAAAAATCCCAAGGTTCAGAATTTTTATGGAAACTCTACTCTTCAATAACCAGTAGCCTGAAGAATTTCTTGGTGAATTCATTGTTATGAAAATGGATTCACTGGATCGAAGGTGTGCTCCCATGAGCCGAGATCACATTCCAATTTTCCCAAATAAAATTCCTAAGGTAGAAAGGAATTTGCTTATGTTTAAAGATGATGATAGGAATGATGCTGCTTTAGATCCGGTTAGATTTCACATGCATATTCGCAAGTTGAAGGTTGATTTTGTTGATTTTCCTAAAGACTGATTGATGAAGATATTCATGGCCACTCTGGAAGGTGAAGCCTGATCTTGGTATGAAAGTTTGCCGCCTGCTAGTATTTACTGTTTGAAATTTTTTCATATCGTGTTATTTGAAAGGTATAAAGAGTCTTATCCATCCTTAATATCAGTTCAGAACTATTGTAGACATGCTGATAGTTTTATTGAGAATATTGAGAAAGTTTATGAATATGATGACTTCATGGATGATGAGATCATGGAAATATTGTATGAAAATCCATTTCAGCAACATAAAGAGATCTTGGAGGATACTTGTCAAGATGCTAAGGAAAATTTGTAGCAGGTTCAAGATGTTAGTACAATTGAGAATGATGGAAGACAAGGTCTTATTTCAGATCTGATCATAGTAGAAGAAAGTAGTCAAGAAAATCAAGTTCCAATTTCAGATTGTGATAAAGTCAAGTTGGCTATTCCAGATCTAGATTCAGATCATGATGATGAAGAAATCATTGCAGCCTTCTTTGATTTTTCCCTTCAAGAACAGTCTCGAAGAGCTAGTCTCTTCATTACACAAGATCATAGTCAAGATACCGTAGCTTCTTCTTTTCTTGAATATGAAGGAATTTTTCATTTTGACAGTGAACATGAATCACATGAAATAAATCAGCAATCTGAGGAAAATATATATACTCCTTTGCTTAGAATTAATGAAGATATTCAACAACCTTGTGAATCTTTAGGATGGAAAGAAGAAAATTACTATTTTAGTAAAGGAAAACAAAAAGTATTATCTCCTCTGTCTGAAGATGAGATAGATGAACTCCTGAAAGGTCATGTTACAGCCCAAGCTAATGCAGGTTTGCATTGTTCACATTATTAAGAAGGTGTGAGTGAAGCTTCTTCCATTTTTGAAAGTGAGGACAATCTTGAAATTAGATTTATAGATCAACAAACAGATATTGTTTTCCTTCATGAAAATGATAAGGCTATCATGTTTGGTAATCTTGAAGAATTTTTTCTGTTTAAGAAAGTCTTAGACTATGAAATTGAGCCTGAGAGAGACAGTATGCGAGAAATCGAGTCAAAATTTCTCATGGTCAAGGAATTTACAGCCAACACTCAGATAGCAGAATCTTATACTACTCTATGCCTTCCTATCAATCAACAACCAATTGTTCTTTCAGATCAGAATGAAGGGAGCACTTGTATTTTTGCTATTGGATCTCAAGACAGGCTAGTGCTTCAGGATTTTCAAGATCCATTCAGCATTCTTTTGCAAGCATTAGAAAAGATGAATTTTGCCTAGTTTGTTAGCATAAGCCTTGGTTTTAGTTGTTATTGTGAGTTTCCTACATGTACATCATTCTACTTGCTCAGGAAAGTGAGAGCAGAATTTTAGTATGTAACCATCTGCTGGATTGGTTACATTAGAAGGCCCACTTCACATGATTGTACATCTTTCATCGAGTAGGTAGGTGGTTGTCATCATGATTTGAAAGCCCTAAAATCTTGATGATATCTTGCCATTAAGGAGCTTTGTAAGTACTTGTTTGAGTTAAGTCTTGGGTCATTTTTTTTTAGTAATTTTTAAGATAGTTCAGATTCAGTTTGTTTCGTCAAGTTTTTAGTATTCAATCATGCATTTAGGTTTGAGTTTTTGACTCCACACACAATGGATAAGGAACTGGTCTACTCTCCCAAAGATTTGTGGTTCTTGGCACCTGCAAGGAGCTACCATCCCCATTGGAGCCAATATTAGTGTCAGTGTCTTCACACTACCATCGATGATCAAAATTACACTTTTGCATTTATGTTAGGTGTCCCATTCGATCAGTTGCATTCCATTAGGTCATGGATCATCTGATGCTAGAGGTTTTGTTTCAGTTTCCCTCATGTCATACATCTGCTAACTTATTCAAACATCTTCTCAGTTGTTCATAATTAGTGCAATTTCATTTTCTACCAGTCCTAGGGTTTAGTGTTAGGGTTTCATTAGATTTTATGGTTTGTCATCATGGTCATTCAAAATGAATAAAAATTGCTAGTAGGCACATGAGGAGGATAAAACAAAAGTTCATAAAACCATTATTTTCCTTTTTGTAAACTCAATAATGCTTTTTAACCTCAAAACTCTGTTTTGAGGTAAAATAGATCATTTGTACTTAAATTGTTTCATTTCATGTAATTTATGTAATTTTATTGTTCCTATATGTAATAAGTATCCAAAAGCTGCTCCTGGTGACAATGCCAACTCCCGCCACTGTAAAAATTCAATTTTATTAGTATCAGTCCACTTACAAAAAGGCAAAAAGTCAGATATTAACAAAACAGAGTATTTCGAAAAATCTATCAAAACAACATAAAAGTGGGTTTTGGTTTATGAAAAATCATAAGAGGAAAAGGTATAAAAAGCCAACTCATATGTTTTATTGTTTCATTGTTGAATTGGAGACCTAAGGGGAACTGAAAAACACGATTTTGAGCCAAGGGAAGAAAATAGAGGAAAACTGGAGCATCTTCCCGGCGCTATGCATCTATTGCATGGCGCTGTGCATTAAAAGTGTGTTGCACACATGTTGTTGTTCTGCTGTGTTAATTTACACAAGCATTGCACATTAAAAGTGCGTTGCACACCTGTTGACTAGCGCTATGCACCTATTGGGGAAGGCTCAAACACCTCAAACTTACTATCAAAACACCTCCAAAGCTATTTAATTCTTATTCCAAGTAAGTATAGTCCTCCACCTTGCTAAAGAAAAGTTGTTGCTTAGTTTATTGAGATGTGTGGTCTCATCTAAAGCAAACCCTAGTATCTATGAATTTCTTCTCAAAACCCTAGTTAATCACTAAATCACCTCTCACAGGTTATAAAACACCTACTGTTGCTCTCGTATTCCATTTTTTACTTATTTTCCTAAGTTCCCTCCCCTATCCTCAATTCACTAGAGCTCATTTCCCAAAACCCTACCCTCCATATAAAACCCTAGCCCTATACACTATTCCCAAACCCTAATTCCCAAATCCTACATTTTCACCACATGTACTTCCCTATCAAACCCTTATCCCACATTCTAAACCCTACTCATTTCCCTCATTTCCCTCATTCCCTAAAACCCCAAAACTTCCACTCCCTCGAGCACTCACATCCCCATACACCTCACTTACCTTACATTTTTAAAATTGCTTCATACTCATCTTGTTCCCACTACAATCCTTCATTTCACAATAGCTACCACATCACAAAAACCCATGGAGAGAGACACACACTACGAGAGGGAGGAGGAAACTTTTAGTGACATTTCTAGGGAAAGACATGTGCCAAGGGAGCCTCAAAAGGGGGCAAAAATAAACAGGGAGGAAACCCATCAGCCTTAGAGAATTACTTGCTTGTCCCTTTGTCCCTTGTC
>APFE031551420.1:3948-17328 GCA_000404065.3 Pinus taeda
CAGCCAGCTTACTTCCATGGGGTCTACACCGGATCCAGAGTTCATGGTCAGGACTTCTTTGAATGCCTCCGAGGAATGGGAGACATTTGTCCAAAGCATTTTGGGCAGAGCGACTCTCCCCAGTTGGGAGGAGATGCGGGCAGCTCTTCGATAGGAAGAGCTTAGGAGGTTGACCAAGGCGAGGAGTAGCCGTAAGGGAGTTTGAATGAAGAAGGAGGAGGAGGATGCAACTCTCAAATCAGCGAGACAGCAGGGGGTACAGAAGAGGAAGAAGAAATACATCTCCAAGGTCAAGTGCTTCAACTGTGGGGAGCTGGGACATTATGCCTCTCAGTGCCCCAGGAAGAAAGGCAAGGGAGAAGATTTTGACTCAAAGGCTACTCCAACAAAGGCAGAGAAGGTTACCGAAACTGATGACGATTATGCCATGAGTGCTCATGCACCTCTAGAGAAGAGGTGGAGAGACATGGAGTTGTAGTCGAGAGGACTATAAAAGAGGGGCAGAATCCTTGAGGTGCCCACACTCTTGGATCAGATACGGCTACGGGAGCCCTTAAAGGCAGTAGCATGATGACAAGTGTAAGGTGGAGCAAGGTGTGATGGAGCGACAAGGCAGTGATAGAGTGCAGAAGTCTGTAGCAGGGCAGTGGAGGTTGCAACAATGCGAGAGGCACAGAAGGGGTTGCAACAGCGCAGTGGCAACAAAGGGAGCACAGGATAGTAGTAGAGGTAGCTTCATCATCACGAGGCTTCCAAACTGACCATGATGTCATTGTTTGGGTGAAGTCAGTTACTTACTTCTCGGTAACTGAGTTGTAGTGTCGCAGTTAGCAGTGGTAGTGCTATGGGTAGCATGAGGCAGCATTTTGAGAGGGAGTTACAATACAAATGTAGTAGTGGCAGTGGAAGTATCATCGGCAGCAGTACAGGAAGCAACAGTGCAGTAGATGTGGGGCAGCAGGCCAAGCATCAGCACAGAGGACCGATGCAGAAGATCAGTGTGATGCTTCTATGGTGAAGCATTGCTAGAGCACATTCCTCGCTAAGAGGGAGTGTTGATTTTTCATAGCATCGGATGCACTCTAGCCATGAAATTTGGTGGAGAGGCCAAGGCACGTGAGATCTCTAAGACCCAGAAATCGTTTGGAGAAATTCCACCCAGATGAAGAGTTATTAAAATAATTAATATTTACAATGAGTTCTAAGTCTAAACTTAGGAAAATAAAAATATTAATATGTATTAATAAAATATGGGTGAGAAAGTTCTAAGTGACAAGGATCAAGCCAGTTCTAATCTTAGTCGTTGATTAGGAACTTAATCTCGGTCGTTGAATCGTCAACAAGAAAAGTATAAGAGCAGGCTTGAGGGTCAGTTGGAGACACACCAAGAGACCATAGAATTCGATTTTCTGGGGCGAGGTTTGCTAAGGAAATCGAGCTAGTGATCAGAGTTGTAATGAGGGATAGTTCGGCAAGGGATTTTCATCCGAGGCTGAAGAATACATAGGAGAGAGGTAGAGCATCGCCAGGAGAGACAACGCAGGCCCTAGAAGGGTTGACGCAGAGGTCATAAAAGTTGATGCATAGGACGCAGAGGGCTAACGCAGAAGCCGTAGAGGTTGCAGAAGGCCCTTAGAGGTAGCACTGGGGAGATTTTGTGGGGAAAAGGAGTAGATCAACAAATCGAATTTCTGAGCAAGGGAGGCTCATTATCGAGGTGACGCAGCTCCTAGAGGAGTGACGCAGTTCCAACGTAGTGCTTGGAGCAACCATCATTGCCTAGCACAAGGAATAGCCAGAGTCATTGTGGGGTTTGATCATCCATTTGCTGAATTTGCTGGAATATCTATCTCCGGATAGAGGTACTACTACCAAGGATATTCTCTGTTGGATGAGCCATTTCTGGCACCCTAGTTGTATTCACGAATCTACTTAATAATACAAACCCTCTATATGCTGCACTGGTTTTCCTGAATTGGGTTTTTCCGGGGACGATTGTCCAAAAATAACGGTGTCCCTTTTATTATTGTCTCAGTTTATTTCAGTTCATGATTTGTATATTTGTGTACGCTGCAATAGTGTTTACATCGATGTTTATGAAATTAAATAACTTGTTAATGCAAAGAACAAGTAGGAGATTGTAAACCAGTAATTACAGTAGGGGTTTATGATGTGTTAAATTCAGGAATTTTCACAACACATCCCCCTTGAGGCCCTTCCATGTGAAACGCTCCCTAACTACCATGTATGTTTTTCTGAACCCCTAATGCCCTGACAATAGCGAGTCATGTGCTGCTTGGAGCACTCTCTCCCTCAACTGCAAGCTAGGAACCAGAAATATGCGCCCTTTGTAGTAGATGACCTCATTCATCACTCGGTAGCGCTCATCTGCATGGGTCCCCTCCATAATATCGCATGCCCTCATCTTTGGAATACTTTACCAGCAACTGGGCCTTCCAATCATGGCAAATGCTCATGAGTGAGAGGCCTGTGGGTCTCCTGGATAGGGCATCGACCACTACATTGTGTTTCCCCTACACATTCTCTATGTCAAAATCATAGGCCTTCACCTTGCTGACCCATCTCTGTTGTCTATATTTCCCCATGAAGTGGCGAAGACTGTTGTGATCAGTCTTCACTCTGAATAGGTTACCCACCAAATACTACCGAAATTTGGCCAAGGCATGCATAATGGCCAGCATCTCCTTGTCATATATCGAATATGATCTCTCATGGGGTAAGAGCTTCTGGCTCTCGAAAGCAATGGGGTGCCCATCCTGAGATAATACTGCCCCGATTCCTTCTCCAGATGTGTAACACTCCACAATGAAGGGCTGGGAGAAGTCCATAAGTGCCAACACTGGACAACTTCTCATCACCTCATTGAGGAGATCAAAAGCTGACTGTGCCCCATCTATCCATGCGAAAGCCCCTTTCTTAGTCAAATCCGTGAGATGAGTTGCTAACTGCGAAAACACCTTGACAAACTTCCAGTAATATGTGCAGATGTCCAAGAATCCCCTCAATGTTGTCACATCTCTGGGTACTGGCCAATCTCGAATAGCCCGTATTTTCTCCTCATGTACCTTCACTCCATCTGCGCCAATAATGTGCCCCAAGTAGAGCATCTCAATTAGGGCAACTCACACTTGGATAGCTTGGCATAAAACTATTGTTCCTCCAAAATACACAACACCTCCTCTAGGTGTTGGATATGCTCCTCCCAAGTCATGTTATTTATCAATATGTCATCAAAAAACACCAATACAACCCTCCTCAACTACCTCCGGAACACATGGTTCATACATGACTAAAAGATGGCCAAGGCATTGGTCAAACCAAAGGGCATGACCAAAAACTCGAAGTGCCCATAATGGCATCGGAAGGTTGTCTTGGGGATGTCCTGATCCGTCACCCTGATCTGATGGTACCCCGAACGCAGATCTATCTTAGAGAAGTACTTGGATCCTCTAAGCTCATCCATCAACTCATTGATGCGGGGTGTGGGGTATCAGTTCTTCAATGTCTTCCTGTTGAGTGCCCGGTAGTCGATGCACATGCACAAGGTTCCATCCTTCTTCACCAGCACTACTGAAGAAGCAAAGGGACTGGAACTTGACCTAATGTGGCCCAATGCCAACAACTCTTTGATGGCCTGCTCAATCTCGTCCTTATAGGCCTTGGGGTGCCTATAAGGGGTGGTAATCACTACCTACACACCAGGTTCCAACTCGATGATGTGCTCAAATCCACTGTCTGGGGGCTGCCTTGGTGGAATTTCCCCAAATACCACTGGTTATCTGTATAACAGTGCTTATATATCTGGGGGTGGCGACTGGGCTTGTCCCCCAGCCTCTAAAACCCTAAGCTCTACTACCTATGCTATGTCTCCATGTCACAAATCTACCTCCATCCTATGCGCTGAGACTGTCTGTGGTGGGTACGAATGCATGCCTCTGAGGACCACTAGCTTGCCATCCGGTTCGGTGAACTCCATCTCGAGCTTCTTCAAATCAGTGGTAACTCGTCCAAAGGAGTACAACCACTGGACACCCATCACTACGTTGGTGTTTGGCACATCTACCACAAAGAAATGGTCTGTAATGGAGTAGTTCCCCATGGTCACAGTCAAGGTGAGAACATACCGAGTGCACTGCATAGTCTGGTCACCCGGCACCAAAACTGAAAAGCCCTCAAACTCTGTCATGGTCATGCCCCTCCTATGAACCAACTAGGCATCTATGAAGTTGTGGGTATCCCCACTGTCAACTAAGACTGAGACATGTTGCCCCTATATCATACCTCAAATCCTCAATGTCAGAAATTTGGGTACCCCGCATAAAGAAGCAACAACTCCCCCGAATGGGGCAAAGGATGCTCGTCCCTGTGGAGGTGGTGGTGGTGGTCCCCTCTCCGCCGGACTCTCACCATCTCCCACACCACACTCCAACTCCACCTCGTCCTCCTAATCGTTATCTTAGAAGACCTCGATGTAGTGGGCTTTGCCAATTGTGCATTGATGGCTTGGTGCCCAGGGCTCCCGACAGGTAAAACACAGTTTTCTCCTGCTGAGGTCCCTCCGGGTCTCCTCATCCAGCTGCACACACTGTTGGGCTGCTCTCTGTGGTGGTGGCCTAGTATCACTCCCCTTCTGGGGGGTAGGGAGTGCGTACAGGGAAGGGTGATCATGTCTTGGGGATGGCCCCCTACAAATCTCTAGCACGTCACTACTTCCTACAACGTGGAGGTTTTGTGACTTCACCAGTCCATGCAGGGGCTCAAGCAGGCCCTCTATGAAGGTGTACACCCTTCGAACATCTGATAGGTATGGCACCATCACTAAGACTATCAAGAACTTCGATATGTACTGCTATGGGTTACCCATTTGTCTGAGTTGGGTTAGCTCCCTAAAGTGAGCCTCCAGATCCCTCTAATCAAATTGCTCCACCACCCTCCTGGTGAAATCCTCATATGAAGTCACATTGGCATGCCCAAGGTAGTCAAGCCATGAAACCACCAGCCGTCAGCTTCCTATTCCAAGTGCAGCATGGCCATCTTGATGGCTTCTAGCTCCGTCCTCCAGTTGAGCTAGAGATAGGTGTCCATATTCTCTACCCAGACTCGAGCTGTGCACTTGGCAATGCCATCGTATGTGAGGAAGTACATTCTCCCAATAGTATGTTGCAACTCATAGCTCTGCGTGCCATGTCCTCCATAGCTCTTGCCTTTCTCATTCTGCTTGAGCTTGCAAAAATCTCTGAAAGAGAGCGCCTCCTTGAAGTCTGCTCCCATGGATTGCAACTCCCTGAAGTGCTCTCCCATCTGTGAAGGATCTTCGACCCTTGCTGGTTTATTCTATGCCAAAGGCACAAAAGAGGGCAGTGTAGCTCAAGTTGGTCCACTCACTGATGGAGGTTGCGTAGAGGGTGAAGGATGGTCGAATTGTTGAAAGGCCCCCGAAGTCTCTCCAAATAGAAATCCTCTAAGAGTGCGCTTCTCTCCCGGTTCTGCATTTTGATCTCGTCTAACATTTCGTTCTACCCCTTCGCTAAATCATTCAAAGCCTTCAAGAGGTTGTCAAAGGCCATCTCCTCCTTGCTCTTGGGCTCTCCCATATTCTCTACTACCACTGCCTTTCCCCTATAATCCGTGTCTGGAGTGACCTCCAGCTCTCTTTCTCTGCTCTGGTAGCTCTGCCTCTTGTACATAATATTTTGTCGGTCCTCTTCACCCATAGGAGAAACTCCCCACGATTGAGCCAAGATCTGGGCTCTGATACCACTGTAATGTTCCTAACTAGGAAATTCAATGATATACAAGCAAATAAACAAATCAACATCCAACAATGAGACACAATCAGTAAACACCCATAAAAGCACTGCAAATAAAGATCATCTGAGCCATTTCATAAAGATCATCAAAAAGTTTGCAGTCCAAGGGTTTAAATTTAAATTTAGATCTGGAAATTTCATGAGGGTTTTAGGGATAAATCTGAAGCGATTGGAATCGACATTTTAACTAAAATTTCAGAAAATGTTTAAGGAGTGTCACTAACAAATCTGAAGCATAAATGTGACATTTTAATCAAGGTTTCCTGGAAGTTTTTTTTGGGTTCTTTGGCTACCGTTTTCTGTTGGGTTTCTCTCTATCTGCATTTTGAAGGTTTTTCGACATAAAATTTTGGAAGTATTTTCATTGCCTAGGGTTTTCTTCCTTCTACAGCATCTTTCCTTTTCCCTGTGTTTTTCTATTTTTGTTCTCAGATCTGATCCCTCCTTGCTGCTATCCATCCCTCTGTTCGCTGCAACTCCAATCCCCATTTTCCCTCCTACGCAGTTGCCTTTTGTGAAATCAATCCACTGAACCCTCTTCTCCTTGGCTCTCTACACTTCACGTTTTGCATTTCTCCATCCTTCCACAGCCATCACCATCGTATCTCCTCAAAGCTCCCTATCTACTGCCCATGTCGCCCACCAAACCCTCACACAGTTTTTTTTCCCTCCACGCTCAAGCAGCTCCCACGCTGCTCTTCGAATTTCATCGTTGCTCCAACCTGTTAAACCCTCCATTCAACCCTCTTTCTCCCTTTGCTCCATCGATCTGCAAGAAAGAATCATTGCTTTCACTGTGCGTTTCCCTCACCACAACCAAATCTGTAGCCTTCTTCTTTCTGTCTACCCTTCTTCGTCCATTCCACAGCTTCCCACATCATTTCCAACCCTCTAACCCCGTGGCTCCCTTCAGGTACTCTTTCCTCATCTCCAAACCTGTGTTTTCTCTCCCTCATCCGCGGATTCTTCTCCACATGAGCTCCTTCTCCATTCTCCCCTTCGGTCCTTTCCCTCGTTGTTCGTCCAAAACTTTGTCATCGTCCTCCTCATAAACCTGCAGCTGCGAAACAAGAAAAGCATTTGATTTATCTTTTAGCTTTATGTGTGCATTAGGTTAGATAGTTTTTATTTCCTTTTATTTGTATATCCTTGGTTTAGGTTTAGCTTCCGATTTAATTTTGATTGATTAAAAAATTAAAAGTTTTAAACAAATTTGCTTTTTCTTTTCTTTAGTTTTTTGGTTTTAGTTTATGATTTTTGTTTTGTTCTAATTCATTTTGATTTTTTTTCTAAAACATAATCAAACAAATCAAATTTTGAATTTCGATTTTTTTGTGGCTTTTCAATTTCCTTTTTTTTAATTTAAATTCACTTTTGTTTCATTTTTTTTTTTTTGAGTTTGATTTTTTTTTAAAACATTAAAAAAATTACAAAAATCTAAAAGATTTGAAAACAATTAAAAAATTTAAATTTTTTTGTGACTTTAGAATTTGGAATAAGATAAATTAAAGGACTTGCACTTTCACATTAAGTATTTTTAATGTGGCCTATGGCCCATTAAAAATCTATTTTATTGACCCTTTGATTTATTTTCTTCATCTTTCACATTAAATTAAGTTCCTAAGGAATAATTAAATTGTTTATCTGAAGTTCCTTAGTGTTATTTGGTGATTAAATGCATTCTCATATTTTTCTATGGTCAAAGTGCGATAAATTTTTTGAAGTCATATTGACTATTGGAGAAAGTTAATTGAATTTAGATTTGGGCAGTAAATGAAAATCATTTTAAATCTGAAATCTCTTGCATGTTAAAGTTTTGGGCGTTTGTATTGATCATACCTAATTGTCACTATTCGTCACATTGGAAATTTGTTCTTGATAGCTTGTTTTCTTACTTAATCTACGGTTAATTGAGCATAAAGGCACTGGTCTATAATTGTTTCTATCTTGTGGTCATGTCTTGGTTACATTAGCGTTTAATATATTCATCTGAGTTAATCAAAACTCATTTACATTCGTCAAGTTGTCCATCATTAAGATCTCCTAGAGCCTGTGTTTCACAGGCTTTCTCATCCATTTACCTCAGGGACTACCCCCCGTGACTTGCCTAAGAGAGAGTCTAAACAGAGTGACTAAAGATCAAGAGTGACAGCCCTTACTTTGAGCGTTGTCGTGGTGCCTAGACACTCTGTGCGACAACATAGTGAAACAGCGATAACAACAAGCCTTAACTAGAAAGTCAATGCTGGTCAACAAGGCAAAATTCTTCCGCCAATTTAGCTCAATCAAACCTAGTCAAATCGACCTCCAACAGCAAGTCAAATCAGCCCAAAAACAGTTTGAAAATGTCTAGTCAAAACTGGTCAACAAAAGTCAACGCTGCAGCAAACCCTAGCACAATCAACGCTGGTCAAACAAAGGTCAAACTAACTTGGATTTCGTGCCCAAAACCACAACCTGCCCAAACAACAATCCTCCACCCAAAACTGCAGTCAAAGATGGTCAACACTGGTCAAAACAACCTTCTACAATTTTCGGTCAATTCTAATCAACGCAGGGACAACAAAAGAACAATCCCTTCTTCGCACGTGTGGAGAGCTGCCTCTGAAATTCGTACCCAATCAATGAAGGAGAGAGAAGAATGAGTGTGAGATGAGAAGTCAAAATGAGGAGGCTCCTTGTACTTATATGCAACGTTGTGGGCTTGAGGGTGTAAATTAGATGGCTAGCCGACCTTGACAATTTGTCCATAATCAAAATAAATTCATAATTCCATTTGTACATGTCATAATGGGATGATCTTTAGATCAATCCTACACCTTTCAGAGAGAGGAATCCAATAAAAGTATCAGCTGCCTCATATGAGTTGTCCAAGGTGAAGTTTGGCCCTAGTTGCCAAATTTAATAGAAGGAGACTGTAGTAATTTCAAGGCCAAAGGTGCAAGCCGAGCTTCAAGATTGCAGAGAGGGTCGAGACCCTTGTTAACCCATGCTGAAGAGAAGATTGATGTTGACTATATAAGCTTTTACTAAAGTTTGACTTGTCGTCATGGGAGGCTAACATGGTGGATTGGAGGAGGTTATTTGTCTTGGTCTTAAGTCTTGGTTGTCTCAATTGATTTGGTTCATGATAGAAGAGAAGAATTTTTTGGCTTTTCCCCTAGCAAAGGGGTTTTTCCCAATGTTATCAGAACCGAACCGCTGATCGAACCAAAAAACCTTGTGGACCAAGAATGTAGAAATTTGGTACCGAAGGACAAGTGGTTCCCTAAGGCTTTGATCTTTAGCCTAGGGAAAAGTGTCCAAAATAATTTAATTTTCTCCTAAAGTGACTTTATAATTTTTATAAAGTCAAATCTAATTTAAAAGTGATTTTAAGTGATAAAGTTACTAAAGTCTAATTTTAAAGTGACTTTAATAAAGTCAATGTAAAATTAGAAAGGAAAAGTGACTTTGGACATAAATGACTAAGTGGGTCTTTACTAAAGTGGGATGAATTAAAAAATAGAAAGTGAGATTTAAATGAGCATTTAATCTCAGCCCTAGATCTCAATCTATTTCAGCCATTGGATTTAGGGATTACCCAAAAGTCACTTAGGGTTAGATTAAAGGAGGAAAAGGAGAAAAAAAGGTCATTCATTCTTTCATGAGCAGATTGAGAGAAAGAGAGCAAGAGAGCAAGGGAGATTTCTGGACAGGGAGGAGAAGGAGACAACAGCTAGGCACACATTCCAAGGCAACATTTTAGCAAATCCGTATAGCTGAGTTAGCACACAGTGAAAGACAGAATTTGGGCACGATTTTCTAGAAATCCGTACAAGCGCACAGAAATCCGTACAACAAGTGGCTGTACCATGGCATGCAAATCGAGGCAAATCCGTACAGCTGTACAGTTGGTTTTTTCTGCATAGAAATTGAGGAAATCCGTACAACGTATTTATGGCAGCTTGCACGATTTTCTAGGCAGGCCGTACAACAACATTTAAGGCTGAAATTGGGCACAAAAATCGAGGAGGTCGTACAACATTTATTGCTGTTCTGTTTTGCTGTTTGCAAGTTTTTCCAGTTGGCTGTGAGGCACGGAAAACGAGATAAGTTGTAAAAGTTTGCTTGCTGATTTTTTGCTGAATATTTCTCACTGTAAAAAGCATTTTCCAGAAATAAGGAGCTTTCGAACTGGTTTTCCCCAAGAGTTGTAGGGGGTTTTTCCAGGGTCACCTTGACCAAAAATCACTGTGTTTAAATGTGTTGAATGACTGTTTGTATGTGCTGATATTTATTTCTGCATTTTCCAGCATTCTGTAATATTTCCAGAATTTGTGTTTTCAGCAAAATTTATTTTCCAGTTGTTGAATGTATGGATATGGGAAAGGGCATTTAACTATTTTGGAGAAATAAGGTGAAACTGAAAACCAGGGTGGGAAATGAGAAATTTTTACATGGTATCAGAGCTTGAGTGCTGAAGTGCAGTTTGGGACAGCAAGGAGGAAAATTACAGCCTGCTGATTTTTCACTCAGAAAATTCCAGCAAGCTGATTTTTCACAAACAACAATTTTATCTTTACTACAGCAGTGCTATTTTTCAGTTTTAGGACAGCAGGATGTCATTGGGATTGAGGGTGGAGGATAGGTTGGATGGGCATATCAATTACAGCGTTTGGAAGGAGAGAATGCAGAGTATCTTTGAGGAGGCAGAAGTTTGGGATATTATGGTGCATACCACACAGAACCCTGTTGTTGTGCCTACTGATGCTACTCAGTTGGCTGATTATAATAAAAAGAACAACAAGGGTAAGAAACTGATTCTAGACGGAGTCAAAGACCATTGCATTCCTCATGTGAGAGGAAAGAGAAATGCCCATGAGATGTGGACAGCATTATCCAATCTCTACCAGAGTACCAATGAGAACCGGAAAATGGTCCTGAAGGAGAAGCTGAAGACCATTAAGATGGGTAATGATAGTGCAGTTGGATATCTCACAAAAATTACTAATATGAGAGATGAGTTGGCAGCAGTTGGAAAGGTCATTCCGCCCACTGAGTTGGTGCGGATTGCAGTGAATGGCCTCCCTTGTTCATGGATGAACTTTGTTGATGGGGTTTGTGCACATGAGACCCTTCCCACATGGGAGAGGTTTTGGAATGATTGCATTCAGGCAGAGATCAGGAAAGGTCAGCTTGGGGCAGCCAAGCCAGTTAAGCAGAATGAGGATGTAGCACTGTTGGCAAGAGGCAAGAAAGGCAAAGGGAAGAAGCAGGCTTCCACAAGCAATGGTGGAGGCAAAGGCAAAGGTAAACATAAACAGGGTAACACACAGAAGGACTATTCCAAGGTGAAGTGTTGGAATTGTCAAAATATGGGACACTATGCAGTTGTGTGTCCAGAGAAGAAGAAAAAGAAGGGGAAGAACCAGAGCATGGCAGCTTCAGCAGAGGTTGAGGACTTTGCAGATCGTTTTGACCGGGAGTTTGGGTTCACTGCGTGTGAGTCCTCTAGTGCAGGATCACCTGCCACACAGGTTCAGAGGGAGCATGTTTTTCCCTCGATTAGCGGAGCATCTTCGGGTATCTAGTATGTGGACAGTGGGGCTTCACGTCACATGACAGGAGTCCGTGAGTACTTCTCAGAGCTTTCAGAGAGTGGCACTGATATAGAGGTAGTACTTGGTGATGACAGAGTTGTTAGAGCAGTCGGTGCGGGGACACTGACATTTCAGAGGGAGTCCAAACCTCCCTTGAAGGTGTCAAATGTTCTTTATGTGCCAGGGATGAGGAAGAACCTTATATCTGTCTCAGCTTTGGAGGACAGAGGATATGAGGTATTGTTCAGGGGAGGACAGGTGTTGATATATCCCAGGGGCACTCCAGCTGATTCAGCTAGAGTGATAGGTGTACGCCATGCAAAGGTGTACAAGTTTGCATTCCAACCCCTTTTGGCATTGAGCAGAAGTACCGACAACAGAGCTAGTAGTTCTGAGCTGTGTGAGATTTGGCACTGCAGGATGGGTCATATGTATCATGGAGCCTTGAGAACCTTGCGGGAGATCACTACAGGTGTGCCAGATTTCAGTACTGATCACTTTGATACTTGCAGAGAATGTGCGATGGGCAAGTTTGTCAAATCCCCTTTTCCCAGCAGTGACAGCAGAGCGACTGGGATACTTGATTTGATTCATTCTGATGTGAGCGGTCGGATGTCTCATGTTTCCTTGAGTGGATATGAGTACTATGTTTTTTTCATTGATGATCACTCCAGGAGGACCTGGATTTATTTCTTGAAGACCAAGAGTAAGGTCTTCAAGCGGTTTCAGGAGTTTAGAGCTCTTGTGGAGACACAGACAGGTCGGAAGATCAAGTCCTTGAGGTCGGACAATGGGGGAGAGTACACCCTTGGAGAGTTTGTTGACTATTGTGCGGAGGTAGGCGTTAGGAGGGAGTTCACTGTTCCTTACAACCCCCAGCAAAACGGGGTTGTGGAGAGGAAGAACAGATCCATCGGAGGGCTGCCAAAGCCATGTTCCATGATCAGGGGTTTCCATTGTTCTTGTGGGCAGAGGTCTGCAGCACAGTTGTTTATTTACAGAACAGGAGTCCGCATCGTGCCTTAGGGCACATGACTCCGGAGGAGGCTTTTTCCGGGAAGAAGCCTGATATTGGTCATCTTCGTAACTTTGGGAGCATTACATACTCCTACATACCCAAGGAGAAGAGGACCAAACTAGAGCCCACCACAGAGAAGGGTATCTTTGGTGGGCTACAGTGAAACCTCAAAGGCCTTTCGGATTTACATTCTTACACAGAGGAAAGTTGTTGTCAGGCGGGATGTGAAATTTGAGGAGGACAGGGCTTTTTAATGCCTTGGTAAATGCTAAATGAATGGAATCCACCAACATCATGGCTGGCGCCTTTAAGAGGTCACGGGAGTTAGAGTATTTGGATCAGCCAGACCCTCAGCAGCAGTTGAGTCAGTCGCATGGATCCAATGAGCAAGGATCAGGAGGATCCGGTGGTACATCCATGACGTTGCCAGGTCCGTCAGTGAGCAGTGGTTCGCCGAGCCAGAGGGGTGGTGCTCCGGGCAGCATGCAGAGCAGTTCACTAGGGAGTCCACTGATGGACAGTTCACACGGTACCTCAGCTTCTATAGATTCAGGTGCAGGCAGGAGGACAGCAGACAGACAGTTAGGAGTTCAGGTTCCTGATGATGATGAGGAGGAGGAGTTTCATTCTCCAATGGGAGAAGTATGCTCAGGGAAGAAGCCCAAGTGGCTTCAGGACACCTTGAGAGATGCCACATCTGTCGTTGAGCCTAAGAGGCCGGTCATAGAGAGTAGACCACTTGAGAGGTTTTGTAGCTATATGGAAATGGCTACCAGCATCCTTGACTCTGAGCCTTCTAGCTATGAGGAGGCAGCTAGCCAGCAGGTCTGGAGAGAGGCCATGCAGGAGGAGTATTCTTCTATCAAGAAGAATGATGTTTGGGAGGTGGTGCCGAGGCCTGAGGGCAAGTCCGTGGTTACTTCCAGATGGCTTTACAAGGTAAAGCATG
>APFE031551420.1:36127-88666 GCA_000404065.3 Pinus taeda
AATATATATATATATATATATATTTCAATAATTATTAAAAACTCTAGTTTCCAAACATTTGATCGGACCATAACTTTGAAGGTCTTATTACAACTTTTGCACAACATAATGCTATGTGGATAATTGTCTCACATATTTTATGTCATAATTTATGGCTATGGTTGCAATATTCATGAATGAATTTTAAATATTTGTGTAGTGACTTTTTATTCTTAAGCTTTACAGGAAACCATCCAAAGATAAAATCCTTGAAAATAGCTCATATTCAAGTAAATAACATATTTATCATTAGTTACTTCCCACCATAATTTAAGCAAGTCTTTGCATAAAAAATGGATAGGAATAAGATGTAAATAAATATACTTATCAAGAGTTACTTCCCACATTTATTTATATTTTCCTTAGAACTTATGTAAGAGCAAAATTGCAAGTGTGTAAACTTACTAATGGTTACTGCACACCAAAATGTATACAAGTACTTGTGCCTAAGTAAGTAATTAATTTATTCATTTGCATCTCAATTGATTAGTTATTGTCAAAGCATCACGATGGGATTCTATTTGCCTATTGACCATTGTTAATTTAACATTGACCAATGTAGGTTAAAAAATTTTATGCAATTTTTCCCAGAATGTAATCTCCAACTTGAGTGGCAGGGACTGAGTTGCCTTGCCACTTGTTTCTCTTGTTTAAACTTATTTTAATACAAGATGTATATTATGATTTATCTTAGAAAAAATTGTTTGTAATTTTAGTAATAAAAAAAAACAATACAACAAATTGAATTCAATTGATTTATTATTATGTTTTGCTTTAATGCTTTATTTTAGGGACACAATAACATTTCTCCCATATTAAGCTGACATGTAAATATTTAACCTCATTTACAATCACTACAACGTCTTCCCCATTGTAAGCCAACATTTAAATGTTTACACTCATTTACGGACACTACAACATCTCTCCCATACTTGATTGTAGTGCACCTCTCAGAGCAATAATATGTAATGATTATAATTAATGTAGTTAATATATTTAGGCGTAGTCTAACTTATAGACAAAATGACTTTTTCACCAGAATCTGGCAATAAAATCTCAAGCAAGATTATGATTTTTTGTTGTTTAAAATATATTTTTGAATGCATAAATGGATTATGCATCCTGAAAAACCGCTCGGACACTCAACTTCTACAGATTAAACAATTTAAACTCAAGTTTTTAAAATCTGTTAGATTGTGATTATTATCAACCAGAAAAATGCTCTGAAAAGAGGCTATTTGGTCTATAAGTTGCACTACGCCATATATTTATCAACGTTGCACGACTCGTACTCGACAAAGCGCCTGGCATATCACTCGCTGACATGGGAAGACTTGACAAATAGCGAAAATCTAAAAAAATCTTCCTTTTTGGCATAAAAAATAAATTAATGGCATTTCCAACACACACATATTTGTATCTCTGATAATATGTTGTGTAAAAAATAGAATATATATTTTATGTCGTAGTCCATGATTGCATGTCATGTAAGAAAAAAAAATAAAATAACTATTAGAATGCATTAATTATTATTAATTTTTATGTAGTTTATAAATAAATATATATTTATATTAAAATTTAAATTTAAAAAAAATTATATATGTGGTTATTGTTAGCCTAAAAAAATAAAATTAATATGGTCATTATTAGCATAACAAAATCTTTCTAAAAAGCCCCAAGGGTTAGCTTAATTGGTTGAGTTCCCATCATTAAAAGCACCTTGCTAATGGGAGGTCAAGTGGTCAATTCTCCTCGATGCTCCCGGTGTTAGGCTCTACTAATGAGCCGGCGAGAAGTGATCTCTTTGGGTGGATCTGCCCACATAGTTTCTATGGACATAATGGTCACCAATCTCCGATGTACGTGAACCACACATAATAAAATAATAATAATAATAAATCAAACAGAACCCTTATAAAGCATATTTTTGTAAAAGTTTGTGTAAATTTATTGTTTTACTCTCAGATAATTTAATTAATTTGAATTACAAAACCACAACTCTATTAAATATTAGAAAGAAATGTTTGAGTTATTTGTGTATTTAATTCTTGTCACAATGTTTGGTTTCATTTATTATTGATGGCAGTCATTTCACAGACAAAGAAAGTCGAACAATCAGGGCTAAAGGATCTGATCTCTTTTTTTTGGCTATACACACAAAATATATAAATGCAGTGGACAGATGGAATTAGAAGAAATTTAGACGATGGATTTAGAAGCAATTATCTTTATTGTAAGCTAGGAGCCATGAATCGCCTTGAACTAGACATCAAACCACCCATTTCGTTGTTTGTTGAAGGAGAGCAGTTGTTCATCATTCTTTGTTGAGGAAAGGAAAGTTACTACTATTCATGGCAGGAAGGAAAGCCAAGTATGGCGAGTATCACCTCATCAGACCAATTATGCACGAGTATGGTAGAGCAAGCCAAGTGCCGAGTATGATCAAGTAGCTCATTTGGTAGCAGACTCGGCCATACTTGGCCCACTCGCCAAGTCATGCGACACTGATATTTATATATTTGTAATGTCAAAAACAATGTAGTGTAATCCCTTCCTCTTTTCATTCACACTCTCTCTCGCACAACATATAATTATTTATAAACATATTAATTTAATTATTTTAATATATTACCGAAGAAGACATCCATGGTTAATGTTATTTAGATCATCTATGCTAAAAATGTAGCGAGTAAAGGTCTTCTGGCTTGTGGCTTAGCCAGTGAAGACCTCAATTTGTCCTTCTCTCAGTATGAGTGCGAGCTCATGAGTTAGACTTCAGTTAGGATGAGTTTATTTCTAATTTACTGGAATAATCATCAAGATGGCACGCATAGAGTTGGAGCTTCAGTTAAGTGGAGTCTTCATCAGTTTGACCACTTAACAAGGTGGCAGTTACAATTTTAGTTAGAGTGAGTTAGTCTTCAGTCTCGATTGAAGGAAGAACGAGTTAATACTCCAAGTGTTGATTGGAGAGAGAAAGAGTATCATTGTCAGTTAACTCGCTATCAGATCTCTACTTCTGAAATTGAATTGGGCCTTCCTTGCATACTCGAATTAGGTTTATAAAGAGGACGACAAAGGCACAGGAAATAACAAGTTTGTGAGATTATTCTTTGCAAGAGCAACATTTTTTTCATCCTCACACTTATGGTTTTTATTGTTGTTTCTACTAACAAAGCTCAACCTAAGCTCTTCCTAAGTGAAATTGTTCCACCGACGATTCCAATCAAGTAGGCCTTGTCGTCCATTAATCACTTGGACAAAAACATCCCACTGCTTTGAGAACCCATTTAGAGCAGTTCTCATGAGTTCATCATCATCTATCTTTTCTCTTACAATTACTAATTCGTCCTTGACAAATCTAAGCCTAGTGAGATCACTAGCAATGCCTTGTCCTTTGTTCTATTTGGTGTTTCTTAACTTCTCTCTGAGAATCAATTTCTTGTTTACATTAGCATTCTGGAACAACTTCAAGATGGCATCCCACATCTTCTTGCATGTATCCAATTCTGCAATATGGGGAACGATGTGATCTTTAACATCGTCTTAGATAATACGCCTAGACATGGCATCCTCCTTACGATAGGTCACTAACTATGCCAAATCTGTCAGTACGACAATAATTGTCGTAGCATACTCTTTCAGTCAATGCTCCTCCAACAATGATAAGAGTATGGATTTCCATATACCAAAGTTCAATGAACCATCAAGTTTGTCCAGATCCCTCAATCCAGTTGAAGCCACTTCTGAAACCCTTGAACAATAAACTCCAATAAATCTAAAGAGATTTGTCTGTGTGAAAACCTTTGATTTCTCCTTTGAAATCATCTTGCTCAAATAACCAATAACCTCAATGCTTTAGTGCTCTGATATCATGTGGAATGTATGGCTACCTAGAAGGTGTTATTAACCCAGTTAATTATTTCCTATTACTTGTTCCCGACAAATTAATTCTTTTGTTGGAAGTAATGAATAATAACATGAACACACCATTCACAAAATAAAAATTGTAGTGAAATATACGAGAAACCAATCACACAATTGACACAAGTGTTTTTGGACAAACGTCCCTGGAAAAACCCAAATGTGGGAAAACTAGTTTTCAGCTCTGAGCGTTTATATTATTATCTTCCGCAAAAACTGCTATTGAGAAATTACAACTACTTGTCTGACACTGGCAAAGCTCCAACAATATTTTATCTTCACCTACGTTAATCAAATCAACCTGAAGAAACCACATGGCTTCCTCTTCTTCAATTCGCACTACCACCAACAACTCACATTGGCAACCTAGTAACTCGAATTGATCTTCCAGCGATTCGCACTACCTCCTAGAAAATTCGCACCGCCCTACGGAAACTCGATTTGCCCTCCTAGCAATTCACACCTCCTCTGGCAAACTCGTACTAGCCTCTAGCAGACTTGCACTGCCTCCGGAAATAATTTCGACCTCTACTCTTGAAAATTTACTAAGAAACTCAACCACCTCCTGAAGTTCACGACCTCACTAGAAAAACTCGGTCTCTTGTAGAAAATAACTGATAGAAAAAACCTTTGGCAATTCTTCTCCCAATCATTGTTGTTGAAACCCTCCTGGTGTCTCACTAAAAATCACCCACTCGATGTGTCTCCAAAGCTACCCATTTATTCCCTTTGTAACCTCTCATTTACAAATGAATGGCCACGATTAGAAGTTAACTTGATCCAATCGATGGCTAAGATCAACTTAGAAACTTTCAACAAGCTTCTAGAGGTAATTCAATGTTATCCCAACTAATGTCAAATCATTATCCACTTTCCCTAAGTTTAGACTTAAGAAATATTTAAAAAATCGCTAATTGACATAATTAAGATATTTTCCCTAGGTGAAACTTAGGAAAAATTACATGGGCAGGAGATAATTAAATCTTTTACATTCCTAGCTTCAAAGACACCTCTCAAGGCTAGAACACCTTTCCAAGCTACAATATTTAACATCACCAACCAAGCAAATATTCTGACCTTGTAGGACACCTTCAACAACCACACACTATGCAATCATCAGTTCCAATGACTCTCAACATTAGAAGACGCTCACTATGCATTAAGCACTAGACCAAGTTGATAGTGATGATGAATGGAGTACAATCTGCGAGAATCATAACCACTAAGGCGTGCCCAAAACTCTAGTCCCAATCACACTAAAAATGCCCCAACGTATCTATAATCATCTTGTTACCCATTATGTTGCATGAGGGTTACCTTGTGAATTTCATCTAATAGATACTTGCAGATGATCTTGTTGGATAATTGATCATATCTAGGGACACTATTATGAATGCACATGCTCTCCCTAGCACTTCCCTCATGGCTCATTTTGACTAATGCCTCAATAGTGGGTGTGTGATCTTTAGAGGAGAGTTGTTGCATGTACCAACAATGTTATGATACCCCTAGAGCTTAGCAAGATTTCCAATTATGAATTAATTAGTCGTGTGTTGATCTTCTAGGTGTATATCTTGTTCATGATTGAAATGGAAATCTACATGGTTCTATTATTGTGTTGTCTAGTCATGAGATGACTGGGTGAGTTTATATGGTCTAGCATTATTGGTTGTATATGGTGCCTCAATGGAGTTCCTTAGCATTTTGGTTGCCTTGTGCCCACAATTTACATCTTGGTATTATTGATATTATTTCACCATGGATTAGTTGGCATATTTATTCCTTTTCACATTATTCTAAGCATTATTATGATTATTTTACAATAGTATGATGTGGTGTGGAGCCTCATGTGAGAGCACCCTCAGTGCCTTGGGGTTTTATGATGGCTATACCACTTTGTTATGGCATTGAGATACACATTTGATGGAGTGCTACCCTTGGTGTACACATGTTGATATTGATTTACTATTCGGTGTGTTACCCCTCTATCAATGGGGGTACATAGATTTTTTCAAGCAGGTCATTCACCACCATTGTAAGCCAAAAATAGAAAGAAGGCCAATTACAAGAGCATGCCAAGTCACACCTGTGACCCCTCTTCATGTGCCAAACACCTCCCAATAAAAAACTCCACGAACACCCCAAATAAAATAAGATATACTTGCCAAGTCAAAGAGGTGAGGGTGCTCTCCAATGACGGTCAAAATATGGCAACTGCAACTGAAATAACCATGTAATAAAGATGAGAGAACACCTAAAAGAGGAACATCTTGGAAAATTGTTCCATGGAACTACTCCAACCAACCAACAACACATAAAATACTCTCCAAGTGAAGTGTTCACTAGGAGAATGTGCAAAGGTGGTTAGAATGCATCAACAAAATACTCCTCCATGTGTCATGTCATAAAGTTGTCCAACCAACCCAAGAGAGTGCACCCTAGAGAAGTATGCCAACCTCAAGGAACCAATAAAGCATTACGTGCGTTGAAAATTGTGCCCAAGAAGAGGGGCACACCACCAGAAAGCTTCAAGTGTCCAAATAGCCAATTCAAGTGTGAAATGAAAGAATATAAAATACAATGCCAAAGTTATTAACCATAATTTGGATAAATTAGATTAATAATAATTTAACCTTTGAATAATTAAACCAACCTCAACATGTGTGCACAAAGGTTAGTGTTCATGTATAACCATAGTCCTCCTCCCAATTAGTTGCCAACATATTAAATTACCATGAACATGTGTCCCAATGAGGGGTACACTTTAATAAAGTGTTGTACCATGTAAATAAAAGATGTTTTCCTTGTCAAAACCCCTCCACGATAACAACAAAATATAAGGTCCTACCTAAAGTGTGCCACCACCAAAGGATTATTAGATCAAAATCACCATCTAACCTTAAGAGAAGGTTATATCACCATCAAATCAAAAGGTGATACCCCTTTTCTTGATGGAAAATGTAACTAGGTTCGGTCTTCATAATGGTCTTTGTACCTATGTCATTGTATATTTTATGTAAAAGAAAACGAAAAAGATTTTTATTATTATTATTTTATTAGTTAAAGCATGTTCTTCATGCTTTTAGGATTTATTGGGTCAAAGAGTCAAAGTCTTATGCATTTACGATTTGTTGGGTTAAAAATTCAAAGTCCTATTTGGACTTCTTGCAAAGAAAAAGAGCAAAGAATGTTTAATATGTAATTTGGGTCAAAAACCCCTCTAGATGCCAAGTTGGCCTACATGCCAAGTCAGCCTTGGCCCAAAAGACATGATTGTTCGCTCCCCTATGGACAAGTATAAATAGAAGGAAGAAGGAGCTCATTTGGACACACACACTTGGATGATTTTGGTCTGAAATATCGCAGAAAGGAGAAAGACGAAGAGAAGGGTTGAAGTATGGGAGAAAAAGTTTCTTCTTAAGCTGGAATTTGTGGAAGTTCTTCCTTGGTACATCTCTTGTTGATGGTCTCTTGATGATGGATTTGTTAAGCAGAAAGGAGGGTTTGACTTGGCATCTAGAGGCGGAAGTTTTTTTGTGGTCATGGGTCTTGGAAATCTCAATTTTGGTCTAATTCTATAAGAAGGAATTTTATGGGTTTTCCCCTTGGAGGGGTTTTTCCCTGGCTTGGAATCTATATCTTGTGTTCTTCTTATTTATGTGATCTTCATGTTTATGCTATGGTAATTGTTTGATGAAAAGAAACAGAATAAAGATTAATAAGAAGCCAACTAATTCACAAGCAATTACTAAAGAAAGAGAAATCTAATATAAGTTCTAAGCCTTTTGATTCCTCAACATGCCACCAAAGCAAGGTTTGATCAAGGAGGCATGAAGATCACACTACGTTTCCTTTTGAATCAAATTCGGATGCACCCTTAAAGGAGTTATTCCTCTGTATGGATTTCTGTGACGAATTGCAGTGGATTGTTTAAGATTATGAGCATATAAATGTATTGACGAATTGCAATAATCACGCGAAGGTCTATTTCTATGGCTCTCATGTTCTTCTATGATCTGCATTCATGGCTATGGCATTCTCTATGAAAGGAAGAGAAAATGGCATTCTTATCTATGATACGAATGGCACTCTCTGTGAAAGGGTTCATAGAAGAAGAGTCGGTCTTTGTAAAAAATTGCATTTTTGAGTTTCATATTTATTATTGTTTTTGTAACTCGGATTAACCTTTCTATAAGCTTGAGTTTATTCTTAGAGATTGCACTCTATTCCTGTGATAATGCCTAAACCTTGTCATGATCTAATTTATGCAAAGAAATCGGCATCTGATCCTAAAGCAGTTTACAATGGTTCACAATAGCAGTGACATCGCATAAATCGATGATTGCAAGAATTGCATATGTTTGTGATCCTTTGTGACGGTTCGCTATAATACCATTCTATGGCTGTCCATATATGTAACGACAATGGAACACAACATCGCACTTGTGATTTTTATAGCTTGCTCTACAGTAACATCGCTCCATTTGTGGCTCAGATGCCTGCACCGTGATTATGACTATTGTCCTGTGGTATGGTGATTCGTGTATCGCACTTCTGTGGATCTCTCATACATCATGACAGAGAATCACATCATGTATGAACTCAGATTTGGCAATTCAATGGCTCGTTTACGTATATTTATGATTGTATGGCTCAGATCACATCCCCGTGGCTCGCGATAACTCTTGTGACCCTTATACTATATATCTATGGATCTAAGGGGCTAAACATTACAACAGTGGCATGATGATCTTTGTATAGCTAATTGCTTCGCATACATAACACAATGGCATCATTATGGAAGTTCGCGGATATGTCAGTCAACGACATTATGATCATGGCCACTGAATACTCTGAGTGATATTTATGTAATTGATATGTTGTAGAAAGCCGACCTAACTGTAAGCAACTGGAATTATCATGGCTTGCATATTGTTACCATACCACAATGCTCATTGGAGTGGCTCACTTTCCTGTAGTTGCCATTCTCAGTAATTTGGACAAAGGTTTGGGCATCTTTGGACGAAGACCTAGGCATCCCATTGACCTCTAATCTATAAATGAACGCAATGCTCACCATCTCAATGGCTCAATAATTTCGACTCGTTCCTTATGTACCTTTGTGGTATCAAAAGTAATGAGATCATTTTGCTTTATGATCTGAGTGGCATATTACTATGGTCCCAGGCATAATACAGTGACCTCAATCTCGTTGAAGGAATTGACATGCTCTAATTAAAGATAACACATGACTCGCATACTTTACATGTTCAAAAGATCGTGGATAGCATGTCTATAGTAACTTGAAGATAACCCTCATGAATATTTGACAATAAGATAGAGTTGTATATGGCAATAAGGCAATGACATATACGATAGTCACCTTCGATGTATGATGGCGATCTTGGCATAAAATTTTAATAACAGCTATGACAATGATATAGAGACATATATTAGTGATTGAATGTGGCAATAATCTCAATATAGCAGTATCCTTCATGCGACAGTCAATTGAAGCTTGATAAATGGCAATAACATGATGGATCATCTCTGAAAGATTGAAAACACTAAGGTATTTGGAAGAAGTTTGAGTCACCTTGTTGTGACTTAAGGAAGGAACCTAAACTATGATCTTGTGATCCCCATGAAGAAACAAGGACTTTGTAGCTTAAAGGAGAAAAATATGGAGCACCTTTGTTGAAGAATGATTGGCCCTTGACAATGGAAGAAGGACTGAATCCTTGCGAAGAAGAAGGCATGGTAAGAGGTATGTACAATTTATTTTATGTTGTGAGTCAAGAATATGGTGATGATAAAGGGTTTGTAAAGTTTTAGGGTTTTGCAGTTAATCTGTTGCATATCTTGAGAATCTAAGGTTTGTAGGTCTTGCTTGTGAAGTCTAGAAGGCTCTTGGTATTTAGGGTTTCTAAACCCTAGTTTAGAATTGAATTAATCCTAGGATCAAAAACCCTAACCCTAATTGGTTGTTCCCTCTAAGGAAACCCTAGCACTTGGGAAATAATATCTAGGATTTATAGATTTATATTTTGAAAAGATAATCTAGGATATGTGGTAAAACCCTAGCAAGGGTTGAATTGGATAAAACCTAGGGCTTGAAATCAAAACCCTAGGGTTGATGTTTTTGCTAAAACCCTAATAAGGGTTAGATAAAGAAATATAGGGTTTGTAACTAGAACCCTAGAAGTACACCTGAGAAACTATGGAAACCCTAGATTGACATTATTGACATCATGCTCTTGTCTTTGTATATTTTGCTTGGTTGTACTTGTTGAGAATTGCAAGCACATAATGAAGGTTGTGAAAATTATGAAAGCAAGATGAGAATGATGGAAGAACAAAGCAAAAAAGCACTCGTGCTTTTTGATGACTCCTTGAAAATGATGAGCATGATGGAAAGAGGGAATTGTAAAGACCCTGATGGACATGATGTTGAAGCTTCCAGCTAATGCGTTCATTCCAAGAACATATTGATGATTGAAATTTGAAGCTGAACCTTGTTGCAATATGGAGAATCTTGACTTTGGAGGGAGTTATTAGCAAAAGTTTGACAAGATGTCTTGACTAAAGGATTGTTATCTGATAACTCTGATATCGATGATCTGTTTGGGATATGACTTGGCCCCCTGATAGGACATATTGCAAAACCATATAAAGAAGATAGAAGGAGAGTTCGCTTGATAACGTTGTACCTACAATTGAACACGTGGACAGTGTGATAGCACTTTTGATGGCCTAGATAAGCATGTGGGTAGAATTGATACTGGAAAGTTGATATGACTCTTTGTAGGATATAAGGCAGAAATATGAAGGCATGTGCTAGCAACTGTGAGGAAGTTTGGCTCCCTGATGATGACAGATGAACCATTTGATGACAAAATTGCTCGATGATTGAAAAATCGAACTTCGAAATGATATGATGCTGCGAGGAGCCAAAAATCCATGTCATGAAGTTAAAGTGTGAAAGAATTTGGCTTCATAAAAGGATTAAAGATCGAAGCCTTGGTATAATGTAACATAAGAAGGAAGCCCTGAAGCTACTATTGAATATCTCCACGGAAGAACAAGTAGTTGTGTTGATGATATATGAGACCAGCTAAAGACTGTGATGATGTTTCTCTAATTAAAGAGGGAGTATGAAATCGCTTCTATGTTTGAGGAGGAGTGTGGATCTCCTCCTTGGTTGAGAGGGAGTGATGGTGGACACTGTATTCTCCATGTGTCATGCACTAGCCCAGGACTAACAGTTGTACATCTAATGAAGGCACTAGGAGGGAGAATGGAGTATTGGATAAGCATATGGTACGGGTACTCCTTGAGGATTGGGAATCCAAGATAGGAAGTAGTCTCGTGGACCGACACTCTGAGGATTGGACAAGGTATCAAAGACAAGAGTGGTCGAAGAGGATCGATATTCTCTGAGGATTGGGAATCCAAGATAAGAATAGTCTTAGAAGGGCATACCTAGGGAACATCCAGATGGGGTATATGCCTTGAGAGGTAGTGTGGTGTCACACGTAAAGCCTCCCAACATTGTGCTCTAATCTTGTGAAGAGTTAGAGCTTGTCAAAGTCAAGGCCTTGCTATTTTGTTATTTGGTAATGTTGGTTATGATGTTGATGCTTAAAGATGGCTTATCAATCCAACTCTTCTTATGAGAATATTTCAATTTGAGAAGTATCCTTGTACCGGTTGTGGAATTATGAATACCTCCCTCCCCCTCATTTTCTGGATCGTCGGTATTTCCTTTTTTATCGTCCCTTTGGTTTTATGTTTTTATTCGCCTGTTCTCTTTCCCTTCTTCTCGATTAATATTATAAACTTTATTGTTTGCTTAAGTAATATAAATCCTTTTATAAAAACTTTCTTTACCTAATTATTGATGAAGGTTTTTTAAGATGAGAACCATTAACTAACCTACTTTAAAATAAACTTCTTACTTTCTCCCCATTGATTTAATTAATTTTTATCCTTGGTCCCTTATTCCACTAACTTATTGAGTTATCCTTTTAGGAATTATTCTTATTATATCTTATTAATATATTTAATTAGATAAGGCTTACATTTATATTTTTTTAATAGCTTTATTAATAAAATCGATTAATAGATTTAACAACATTTAGTTATTATGGTAATTTAACAATATTGACTTACAAATAAATTTTTAATTATATATAGATGTAATATTAACCCCTTTGATTAAATATGAATAAAGACTAACTTACAATTAATTAACTAAATGTTTAATTATATGATTTTAATATAATACCAAATATTTAATTATATAGCCCTTATATAAATTTAATGTCAACCCTTTTAATTTTAAGTAATTCGTTACCTTATTTATATAGATATTAAACTAACTTTCCATTAACTATTTAATTATATGTAAATTTAATATTAGCCCCTTTTAATTTAATATAAGTAAAACTAACTTACTATTAGTTTACTAATTATTTAATTATGTAACTTTGATTATATAACTTATATATATATTTAATATTAATACTTTTGGTTCATATTGAATAAATACAATACCTAGTTTATATTTGATATTAAACTAACTAACTAAATATTTATTTATATTACTTAAATATAGGTCATTTCAATAACTAATTAATTCCTATTAATTATTTTATATTTAAATATGGTAATAGGCATTTAACTAACTTACTAACTATTTAACCAATTATGTTCTCCTGTCCATATCCCTCGGTCCAGTTCGGTTAGCCGTTTCCAGTCAAATATAACTGTTAGCCAATCTAGCTGACCGTTTCAATATAGTCGTTGCCTGGTTAAATATAGCCGTTGGATGTGCAAATATAGCCGTTGGATGTTCTGCTCTGTCTATTTAACATGCAGCCTCGATCTGAATCTTCAACTTGTCTTGACGATGAACCACACTAGTTGGTTCGAAACACGTCGACAAATGCATTCGAATGTGATTTACGTCGAAAAATATTCTCAAAAAACTTGATATGGATCACAGAAGCTTAAATTCAACAATATACTTCATTACTGGACTTTCCTGGAGAGGAGATCTAGCCAATTTGCAAGGGAAGGGTCGAGGAAGCCTTAATGTGGATGATTACATTCGTATTTATTGCCCCGAAAACCCTGAGAAGGTAGGTACACAGATCCCAATCAAACATGTGGAGAGTATGCCCCTAAGGATTATGCTTTTTACCATTGTGAGGGTAGTTGGATCAGCCTTGTTGCACCAAGCTTCTCGGGTTACAATGAACTTAGGAGTAAATTTCCTTACCACAATTTTTAACTGGTGCACAACCCTTCTAACCAACATGAAAAAACAACTTACTTCCATCAAGAAGAATAATACAAAACATTTTGGGTATGGTACTATTCTTTGTACTTTCTTGTTCGAGAGACTACTAGACCCAAAGTGATTTCCACCATCAACAACCCAAGAGATCCACAGATAGGTAGATGGGCTGACTTGATGAATAGACTAGGGGGTGGTGAGGTCCCTAGAACGACATTCGATCACGATTTTTTCCTTTGGTGGGAAGAACAAGTCATTGCTACTATGGACTACCCATATGCAGGCATGGATTTCATAGCAGATCCAGATCTGGTGCTTCCACCTGATGCTGCATGGGGTGCCATTGGTAAAATTATTTCTAAGTTTTTAATGTTATTTGATTTTTTTGGATTTGAAAAATTATGAATTGAAATTCTTTTTGATGAGACAAAAATTCTTACAAAATTGTTTGATCATGATACAAATGTGGGATTGGTAAGACCTGAGGGTCTACCTAGGCATAAGCGTCGTGGAAGAGACGCAGAGGGTGCTACAATGGAGACTGAGAGAGGGTGCTGTAGCTGAGACTGAGAGAGGGTGCTGCAATTGAGATTCACCAGGTACCTATGGTAGCAATAGAGGATCTACTAGAGGCAATTTAGAGATGCATGGTAGGAGTACCACGAGATTGGGTGTGGCTTTTCCGGTGGGTGGCTACTGCCATCGTTTTCTTCCAAGATGCACATCGAGGATAAGGCCCACATATACAGATTATAGGTGTCCTAATATTTTTGAGGCCGGAGCCTCCTTGTACATTATCTCTTTATAAATAGATCAGTTTTACTTAGAAAAAAAGAAAAAAAAGAAAAAAAGAAGAAGAAAAGTTTCCTATTTTTACTATTAATGAATTGTAAGATGATTTATAACGAGATGTTTAATTTACCAAGTTGGATCTCCATTCAAGATATCAACAAATTAGAATGAAGGAAGAATACATCCCAAAAATAGGCTTTAAACTGCATGAAGATTGTTATAAATATTTAGTGATTTCTTTTTGGATTATATGCATCTTCCACCATTTCAAAGCTTCATGAATTTTATTTTCAATCCCTTCATTAGAAAATTTGTTTTGATCTATATCTCTTTTTCTTTAAATGATATATAATTTATAAAAAATATCGGGAAGATCATGTACAACATGGTGACATGGTATTGAAAATATTAGAGTGACAACTATATGAAAATCCTTCAGAGTGTGTTTTTGGATTTCAATAAGTGGAATATTTGGGTCATATTATATTTCACGAGAGCGTTTCTTGACAAAATCAAAGCTACAATTGAACTACCAATTCCAAAAACATTGAAGAATATTAAGGAACACTTAGAATTAACGTGATATTATCATAAGTTTGTCAACAAGTATGGTCAATTAGTAGTACATCTAACATGATTATTAAAAATGTTTCCTTTTTTTTTTTTTTTTAAACTAGAAAAGAAACTGATTTTTTGGAGAAACTTTAGGAGATCATGTGTAGAACTCCTATTCTGTCCATGACTAACTTAAAAAAAAACATTTACTAATCCAAATTTGATCATTTCCAAAAATATTTTGCAAAAATCATAATGAACATATATTTTTTTGTTTTATTTCTCTTTTAGAAAAATTGGAAGGGGGAATGAACCATTTTGATGGTTGACGTTCCAAAGGTAACTGCTAAAGAAAATGAACCTATGGTGAAAACATTAAGGGAGATGCAAGGAAAATTAGTGGAGAACAACAATAGAAATGGAACTTTGAATAAAACAATGTATTTGAAGTTCAATGAAGGAATCAATAATCCTATCCACACTATGTGAACTATGTTCGAGCCATATCAATTTGCAATTTTGTTTTTGATAATGAGTAACTATACACAAATTCTGTGTACATATCATCTCTTTGTAATTCCCTCTCGAGCATAATAAAAATCCCTATAAAATTTTGAATCTTTATGTACTTGTTTTAATTTCATGGCTCTTGTAGGTTCATTAATTTCCTATATGCGATATGTAATGGATGTTTTGGTTATGTTCATGAACTATTGGATTGTGGTATGAAAGCTACAACAAACTCCATCTTCTAACATTGCATAAGCACCTTTCTTTGTTCATTGGCTATCTTAATATGCTTTGGAATTGGAATCATAATTCCTATCCCCTTGCTATGAGTTGATCACCACACCTTGAAAATGATGGGACATAAAAAAACAAAATTGGATATGTTGAATTCATTTTATGCACAGATATTGTGTCTAGGGAGTGACAATTATAATATATGTTTCCCATTATATTCGCCAACAATAACTCACCATCCCTCTCCACAATTTTAGTCCTAAGGAGGCCAAATGATTCCATATTCATTTGTAGATGAATCTATATCTATGAACGAGCAACATCACAATTGATCAACCTCTTATTGAGCTAGCATTTGAGATTTCCCTTGATGCGATAACTGTAACATACCCTCTTTGATTTCACTGTGATTTAAAATACACCCAATTGGGGCTCTCAATGAGAACTTTAGACAATAATGAAGTAGCTTTCCATATGCATGAGCTTGAGGGTCTATGCCAAACTTCATCAAGTCACAATCAAAGGAATATACCCTAGAGTCTACACGATCCAATAATTATTCAATATGATAAAAGTTTTGTTTGAAGGGATCACTAAAGCTTGTTGACATTATGAACATATTTATCAAAGAAGTCATGTTCATTATTTTTGGAGGTAACTCACTACTCTAAAGAGCATGATCAAGTGAACATTAGAGGAAATTTCAGCTTAAAAGTGGCCTCCTAAGGAAAAATAATAAAATAATTATTAACATAATAAAATAAGAGTTATGAATTTTGGAGGGAAAAGAAGAAAACTATTTTTTTTTAATTGTATTTTTGGCTTATCTCCTTATATGTTTACTCAAATTTCAAGTGCTATACACTCATTGGATGCATAATTAAATTTCACATCCAACGATTATAGATTAAGCATTCTTTTAAGAAGACCCACATTGATAAAAATTGAAGATACATTAAAAAAAGTGTGTCGAACATGTTTTTTTAATGTATCTTCAATTTTTCTCAATGTGGGTCTTCTCAAAAGTATGCATAATGGGTACTCGTTGGATGTGAAATTTAATTCCACATCCAATGAGTGTCTACACTTAAAATTTAAGTAAACCTATAAGGGGATAAGCCAAAAATACAATTAAAAAAGTAGTTTTTCTTCTTTTCCCTCCAATTTTTTTACATCCACCTCTTTTTAAATTTAAAATATTTTGATTGGTATACATATTATGACATGGAAATTACATGAAAATTTCATGGTCACTTTTAGGCTGAAATTTCCTCTAATCATGCATGTTTTGGCACATTAGAGTGAAGCACTAATGCATTGTGAATTTGGCATTGTACCTTGATCTTGAAAAAAAACCCTTGAGCCCAATCTAAACAAGGGTATTAATTCAAACTAAACACACAATTCAATTCCACAAAGGATCCATGTTGAAAAAATGGATAGTTCGCAGGCCCACTATTTATGGATAATTTATTATGAAGTGCAATGCCTCAGGGTATGTTATTTCTTTAATTTTAATGCAAGAAGGAAGACCCTTTCCCTTTGAAAGCCGTCTGTTGAGAAAATATAGGGGCACCAATATTAGGTGATTTCTATGAAATCATAATTGTTTGTGATGTATTTTTATATTACTTAGTTAGCTTCTTCTTGCTCTTGTTATTATTAGGGTTTGTTTCATCAAACAACTACCAAACCATAAAAAATAATGAGAAAATAGATGTAAGATATAGGCGATCGATTGAGGTCAAAACCTCTCCATCCTGAGAGGAAAACCTGTGCCAATTATTCTTCTTATAGAATCTTCAATTAATGAATTCCAATACCTAGACCCTTGACCAAATGACCCCTCCAAGGCCAAGTCACAGTTCTTATTGACTTCTAGTAAATTCAACCCAAGTCTCCTTGCTTCAAATTTGTCTTCTTATCATAAATTCGAACCTGCATCTTGACTGTGATTTTCGTCTCTTCCTGCAGTAATCCTAGCTTGTACCTGTGGCATAATAATGGTGAAGACAACTTCTCTTCTCCTTTGCTTGTGCAACATTTCCTTCTCCATCAAATCGACTTGCATATTAATGCTTCTTATATTCTTCATTTGGTTCCTTAACTGACTGCAATTCTTCCCTAACTACAACTTGTACGTGTGAGAGATTACCCAAGAATAGACTTCTGAAAATACTCCTTTTTCCTCAATTTATCTTCTCCTTTCTTTGCTATGTTTTGCACGTTTGATCGATATTCTTGTGATGAGATCGATGCTTGATTAGTGCCCTTTGGAATGAGGTTGAACGCCTCTATATATATGCTTCCTTGATAGCCCTAATAGGTCAACGTCATCTTCTAGAGAGGCTGACTTGCTTCTTTGTAGTCCAACTTCATAATTTGTACTTGACAATGTCTTGGAGGGTCATTTCGACACTATTATGACTCAAATAATTTTCTTTACAATATTAACATGACAAAAAAGGGTCATTCATACATGACAAAGACCCCTTCGACTTGTAGAGTCAATGAAAATCCCTAGAATCTCTCAATCAGAGCTTAATCTAAAAATAAATTTATCTTGAGCATGAAACTTATGCCTCAAGATCAACAATAATAAATTTATTTTTCTCATTACATCAAATACATAAAATCTTTATTACATATGCCATTATGAAGACCCAACTTAGTTACATATTTCAACACTCCCTCTTAACTAGGGGGCATTCATAATCCATACAAGGTACTTGCACATTCTCAATATGAATAATTATCATAGGAAGAGTCGGATTGGTAACCCATATGTATAGCATCATATCATCCAAAATTATCACATAGTAAGGCCTTGACTAACAACCTTATCTCTCCACAAGATTAGAGCAGAATTTTGGAAATACCAATGAATTATAAACACCTTCATCATTGTCTCTCAAGGAACATACCCCACCAGGGTGTTCATAGGGTATATCCTTCCAGGACTATTCTTATCTTGGATTCCTAGTCCTTAAAGAATTTCGATTCTTTATTACTACTCTTATCTTGGATGCCCTATGATATCCTGAAAGAGTATCAGATGCTAGATGCTTACCCAATCCTCCATTCTTTCTTCCCAAGTGAAGACAAGAATTATGTGTCTATCTCTTCCTTTCAACTAGAGAGGATATACCCATTCCAATTAAGGAAGGTACCCATTCCCATTAAAGGAATGTGCTCAAGATCCCTCTTAATCAGGGACTTGACCAAGCTCCCTCTTATCTTAGGGGATTTCCTCTAGAAACTTGCTTTCACGCTCTCTCTTAAATAGGGACCCATTCTCAGTAGCAATTCTTATCTCATTGGTAGAGATCATGGGATCTTCAGCTGCTTATAATGATCCTTCATTCGATGTCATTAATTTTAATTTTAATATTATGGAGCCTTCATCTTGGGACTTCTATGAAGGGCATCATACATCCATCACTTTCCTTCTTGAATTAGGGTAATCATATCATCCTCTCTTTCATCAGAAAGTGATCCACTAGACCATATATGGCTTTTCCTCATATAACTGCCTTGTCTAGATCATGTATCCTTCAAGATATTTCATCCTTCCACATGAGTATCAATTTTAGATGACATCCACACTTCTCTTTAGGTAGCGCTGTATTAACCCATTCAGATATTATTCAAAAATTAGAAATGAACATCAAATAAAAAATTACCTTTTGTGATGGCCCTTCCTCATAACATCTGCTTTTTGAAACATCAACATCTTGCATTCATATTGACATATCTCCAAGATATTCATTTGTCAAGGGCATTATTTATTTTCAAACTTTTACAGGGTCTTCATATCTTTCCTATGGAGAAACCATAGTCAATTCTTCTAGTCATTGGATTTTGATTTCCTTGTTCATAGTTGCATCTTTCATGATCTCTTATTTTCTTTATTCACATATTGTTTCCCAGGAACTCCCAATCATAGTTCCTTCATCTTTTTCAACTGCCTCATGTTTCATATGAGGACATATTATGTTGATTTAATCTAGACAATATGTGATCCATGCCTTCATGCACCCTTCTAAAGGAGGAGATCCCTTTCCCTTGATCATGTTTATGAGGTAGTGCAATTATCCATTCTACCTGCAACTATATGACAAGAATAAATTTTATTAAATACAAGCATACACACCTCATCTCTTCCTTTTGGTCATCTAGAATTCATTCGACAACTTCCTTGATTGAAAAACCTTCAATTACCTTGGCCTGCTTCACTTCTTTTGACATCATACCATCATCCTATGAATCCCATACAAGGTGGAATTTTTAGCAAGACATTTTCTTTTCCCAAGAGATGAATCTTTCAATGAAGATTCCATTAGAGGATCCTAATTACCCTCATTTTTCAAATTCTTCTTCCTAATGATGTACGATGATCTCTTCGCTAAATGAAATTCTTCTATTCATAAGTACCACTTATGGTTATAATGAGGTTACCATGAGCTACTTCGTTCTAATAATGACTGCCATATACTTATGCTTCAACTATCTTTCAAGATTCTTATGTTGAGGTCATGAGTTATTGCTTCAATGATATGCAATAATGATGTCATTTCGTAAATGATGAATCCTATTTCCATGGCGGAGGCCCTTTTCATCCTTCTCCTTTTCTCACTGTAAACCAGACATCCATAGTTATACAATTTCCTTCTACATCATGTTTCCTAAAGGCTTAGCCAATCCATATTTACTTATTGTACCTACAATATTTATTGCCCAGTACCCCACGCAAAGCATACAATACCAAAACATGATGCCAATATTTCTTTCTAGAGTTTTTCATGCAATCATGAGGTCATCATAGGGTTTTAAAGTTCAAATCCTAGATCAGATTCTATTCCATTTTTTATGTTATGCAAGGGTTCATCCTTTCTTGGATTTCCAATCAACCCCATAATCATAATTTGAACATAACATATACCATACGTACCTTATGGTTACTTGCCTTTGTCATGATGACTTAATATTCTGGATGCCATCTTCATTGATATGCTTTCGAGTGTGAGTTATTACTCATTGTACTTATCTTTATTCAAGTATATGATTACCACAAAAATCTTGACCTTGGATTGATGTCCTTATAACTAAAAGTGTAACAATGTTTCTAGTGATGGTATAGTTCCAACGTTTGCTTGATGACTTAGATTACTTCAAGTTTTCTTCCTTAGTTATCTTCAAACTTCTTTATAGTGCATAGGTATTTTCTAGAGAACAAGTATTGGTGACTACATCTTTTGTTTCCATAATAAGTCAGTCACCATAGGATTTGAACTTGTAAGTAGAGTAGAGTAGTGATGTCGCAAGGACAAATCTTGAATATGGGATCTATGTTATCACATAGATAGAGAGATATGTGCTTTAAACCTTTTTTACAAGGGGAAATTATATGTATGTCCAAAGGATGACATGGTCTTCATATTCGAATTTTACTGAGCTAAATATCAAAAATACGTATGCCCAAAATAGGGTTTGGTATTTAGGAACAAATTCTGACTATTCTTCCTTTTAGAATTTCCTTTCATCATTTTTTGCTAGGAGACTTCAACTCTTGAGTGAGGAAAACAATTTAACTTATTCTAGAGTCTTGGTTTTGTTATTGCTAATGTAGATTTGATTTCTTGAAATGATTAAAACAATCCTTTCATGATGTCCACAGTTTCAGTTCTATGATTGTTGCTTCTTGAATAGTCCTTTTATTCAAGGCCCAAAGGTTCATTCTTCTTTCTGAAGGACAAAGTTTTCTTAGAATAATTGAATTATGCCTCCCGCCTCTTGAGATGGCGATTTTCAAAAAATATTCTTTTATGCACATAGATCGAAGGTCTACTCACTTTGTGAAGAGCTACCTTTTCTTGAATTTAGAGAGAGTTTGATTATTTTTACTGTCTGAAGAGAGAGATGTAGTTCACTGTCACTTTCTTCCTATTTTGAGATCAGATCTTGAGAATATTTATGCCCAATCTTTTATTATTAAACTTCCTTTTTGAACTTGGTCGTTAAGTATACTTTAGGATTCATTGTTTTTCTTTTATGCCTTGACTTTTCTTGATACTCCTTTTGATGTCTTCAAGATGCTTTTCTTGAGTGTTATTCTTTGAGTTTCCCTCCCTTGACTTGTTGCCTTAGCTCCGATACCATGTTGAGAAATCTAAGGGAAACAATATTAGGTGATTTCTCTGAAATGATAAATGCTTGTGATGTATTTTTGCTTTACTTAGTTAGCTTCTTATTTCTCTTGTTATTATTAGTGTTTCTTTCATCAAACAACTACCAAACCATAAATAATAATGAGGCAAGAGACACAAGATATAGACAATCATTCATGGCCAAAACCTCTCCATCTTGAGAGTAAAACCCACGAGAATTCTTCTTCTTATAGAATCTTCAATTGAAGAATTCCAATACCCAGACCCTTGACCAAATGACCCCTCCAAGACCAAGTCACAATTCTTCTTGACTTCTAGTAAAGTCAACCCAAGTATCCTTCAAATATGTCTTCTTATCATAAATTTGGACTTGCACCTTGATTGTGATTTTCAACTCTTCCTACAGTAACCCTATCTTGTACATGTGGCTGAATCATGGTGAAGACAACTTCTCTTCTCCTTCTCTTAGGCAACAGTTCCTTAGCCATTAACTTGACTTGCATATTAGTGCTTCTTCCATCCTTCATTTGGTTCCTTAACTAACTGTCATTCTTCCCTAATATGACTCACATGTGTGAGAGATTACCAAAGAACAAACTTCTGCAAATACTCCTTTTTCCCTGAATTTTCTTCTCCTTTCTTCACTACGTTCTGCACTTTTGATCGAGCTCCTTGTGATGACATCGATGCTTGATTGATGCCATTTGTAATGAGGCCGAATGTCTATATATATACGCTTCCTTGGCAGGCCTAATAGGTTGACATAATCTTCTAGAGAGGTCGACTTGCTTCTTTGCAGGATGACTTGATAATTTGTACTTGACAAGCTCTTGGAGGGTCATTATGACACTATTATGACTCAAATAATTTTATTTACAATATGTAATATGCCCAAGAAGAGTCATTCATACATGACAAAGACTCCCTAGACTTGTAGACTCAATGATGAGCCCTAGAAGCTCTCAATGGGAGCTTAATCTAAAAATAAATTTCGTTTGAGTATGAAACCCAAGCCTCAATATCAATAATAATAAATTTATTTTTCTCATTACATCAAATACATAAAATCATGATTACACATGTCATTATCAAGACCGAATCTAGTTACATATTTCAACACCACCAACTTAATGGAAAGAACTTAAAATCATTTATAGGAAGGAAATGTTAGTCATATTGTGTGCAATTAAGAAAGGGAGCACTTACATAATAGGAAGATACTTCAAGGTAAAATATATCACAATAGTTTGAAGTAGTTCTTGTAACAATGTTACCTTCAAAAGAACAAACAAAATGGGCCAAAAGGATGCTAGTTATGACTTTGAAATTATCTAAAAAAAAGAAATAGAATGGGGCAATAAAGGAACATTCAACGAAATAAGAGGACATTGAAGCCTTATTCTATGCTTTTGGGTGGAATCAAGGGAGACTAGCAGTAGGATAGTAATACATGGAGCATCATTCAACAATTAAAACATGATTCTAATGTGTTATATAATTTTTTGTAGAGGGATGGTTCACTCTAACATAAATATCTCCTATATTTATGTAAGAATTCCCAACTCAGATAGAATTTCCCATATAAATTGTACACTTCTCCTATAGGGGAAGACTCTAGATTTGTGAAAACTTATCACATGATCAAGAAGGATTTTTCCTAGTAAGGTGTTAAAATTAGTGTTTAAAAGTTTGTGGTGGAGAGTTTGATTTTCCATTAAAACAAAGTAGAGATGATCAAGGGCTTGACCCTTATAAAAAATTGGCCATACCACATCAATGTTGGGAATACATCTCAATGGATTTTATTATAGATCTAGTAAAGCCTGAATGGAATAATCTCATCATGGTTGTGGTGGATCAAATCACAAAGTAGGCCCATTTTATCTCAAATTTTCATCCTTTTAAAGAAAGTATAGTAACCACAACATTCATGGAAATAGTTCAAAACCTACATGGAAACCCCAAAATTATTTTAAGTGACAAAGATCCATTTCCCCCTAGTGATTTTTGGATTAACTTGTTTTCTTGTTTGGGTACTAATCTAGCTCACAACTCTTGTTGTCATACCAAGCCTTATGAGTAAAATAAGAGTATGAATAAATTCCTAAAAGTTTATCTTCATTTCTTTGCATATAGTGAACAATCATAATGGTTCAAATGGTTACTTTTATCATAATTGTGGTAGAACACTTCTTCTTTAGTTAATCCAAAATTCCCTCATTGATGATATTATATGGGTATCATCCTCCATCCATGACATCACCCCTAATAGGGAAATATAGAGAAGTTCTCTAACTATTGAAGGACAACTTGGTTATAACACAAAATAGGATGAAATAACAAATTGTTCAACATCGCCGTGAGAGGCACTTAAAGTGGGGGATTAAATTTTTTGAAGATGCAATTGTAAAGCTAGATGTTCCCCAAATAATATAATGAGAAAAATAAATTATTACCCAAGTACTATAGTCCCTATAAGGTGTTACAAAAAATTGACAATATGGGTTACACATTGGAGCTTCCTTCATCTTCAAGTGTACATTCGGTCTTCAATGTTTCTTGTTTGAAGAAGGTAATCAATGGTACAATCCCATTTCTAACTTTTTTTTTTTTTATCTGAAACTAAATAAAGAGGTAAAAGTCATAATAGAACCCAAAACATTCATTGAAACACAAATAAATCAACTATGAAACCATGCAATTACTAAGTACTTCATCAAGTGAAAGAACATACCAATAGAAAATATGACATGGAAAGGTGATTTCTTCATACAAAAATATCCACATCTATTCATCATTAGTTACAATGCTAATTTAAAAGAAAAATGCATATTAAGCTCCTAGTCATAACCCTCATTATATTTTACATGCTAGATTACTACTATTACCTTGTAACACTCTTTATCTCCTCTATATACATTAAGGGGACTCATCTGAATAATAATATTATTTTTATACATTTGATATATTGTAAATAAAAATTGATTAGTTAATAAAACTTATTATTTATGCACTTATTTACTTGATTTAAATATAATTTTTTAAACACTTTAATTTGAAAATTATATCTACTCAAAAATAATTATTAATAAACTATAATATAAATATAATTAAAAAATTAATTACATACACTCAAAAAAAATAATACTTTATAAACTATGATATAAAATAATTAAGAAAATTAATTACATATACTCAAAAATAAATCCTTTATAAACTATGATATAAAATAGTAAAGATTTACATCAAAATTAGCTAAATGAACAACACATAATGATAAACCAACCACACATATTTGAATTGGTTAAGTAACACCATGAATTATTGTCAAACTAGATATGCGATACTATAATCTCGCAACAATCTATGTGGTTTGAATAAGTGTATTGAGTTCACAATGTGTTTTAGGGAGATACTATAATATGAAGGTAACTAAAATGTTCAAGCTACCACAACTTCATAAAACCATTTTGTAAGTAGAGTCACTAGTTGAAAATTTTATAATAATCATTTGGTTTTAATTACAATAATTCGAAAAATGAAAGGAGGGTAACAATGCAAATGAAGGTAATTGTAATACCTGATGCAAAGTTTCTTTCCAAAATATGAGGATCAGGGTAGATTTCTATGGTTGGAATCGTGATGTAGGAATAGGGAGAATCATGATAGAGGAATAAGGAGTTGCATTCTATTAGTAAACAATATTGTATCACAAATTAAATATATGAACAAATATTATATATATATAATATATAATAAAAATAAATAAATAATGGAGAGGATTAAATTTTTTAAGGTGCATGTAATAATATTGGTTAAAAATTTGTAATAAAGTTAATAAAAGCAAAATAAGACCAAGGTCATGGGACATGTATTCCAAATTGAATGTTGGGCAAAAACAGAGTGATGGGATCGCTAGTGATTAATAAATGATTATGGAAACTAGCAAATGCAATGATAAAGGAAAAGTGACATTTGTTGGCATTTTATTTATGAAATTAATTGAAAATAGGAGAAAAGGAAGGTGAAAGGTCACAAAATTGCACGTGGGGAAAATTGAAGGAAAAATAGAGGAAAATGAATAAAATAGAGGCCTAAATGATAAAAAGGCTTATAAGGATTAGTTCGCAGCTTTTGGTTGGTTCAACTTTTGTCAGTTTAGTTCTTTGGCACTCTCATTCTATTCTCTCTCTCATACTCTTGCACACTTATAGTTTTGTTGGAGAACTCTTGGAGAATTTTGGTACACTTTGGATTTGGAGAAAGAAGGCAAAGGAAAAGCAGGAAAGCATAAGAGGACAACAGAATCAACAACTACAATAGGGTTGCTTTGCAAGTACCGATTTACATGCATGATTTCCTTGCTAGTTTTGGCATGCATGGTGTATGCATGCTGTTATTTGGTTATGATCTGTCATTGGCATGGAAGATTGCCTGGATTAACAATGGTTTTCCCTAAATAGCCACAGCCTCGTGGGTTTTGCCATTTGTTTTCTGATTGGTGCTCATGTTCCTTATGGTTGTGGGTTGAGTTATTAGTTCCTGGAGCCTTGGTTGGACAAATGCTCTGGAAGCCTTAGAATAGCTTGGGTTTAGTTACTAGTCTTGGAAGCCTTGGTTAGATAAACGCTCTGAAGCCCTTGGTGGGTTGAGTTACTAGTCGTGGAGCGTTGGTTGGACATACACTCTGAAGCCCTGCGACAACTATGGGTTGAGTTAGTAGTCTAGGAACCGGGTTGGAACAAACACTCTGGAGCCCTGACTAGCTTAGGTAGAGACTGATCTAGTGATGATTAGTGATGTCTGACCGTGAAGTGGAATCACTGGTTGTAGGGTTTATGGCAGTTTGGCCTGTGGAAGCCCTGGATTGGTTTTGTTTTGGTTATTCCATGGGATCCCACATTCATGGTTAGAATATGGCACAGGGATGATTAGCTGAAAGAGAGATTCTGGTTCAACCCAATATATGGTCGGGTGGTACATGGAAGTCCCCCATTTGGTTGGATTTTGCATATGTTAATATGAGCTCCTTTCCTCTTGTAATTCATGAGTATTTATACTAGTTATTATGTGGATTTGATGATTGTTATATCATTGTTATTATTCTGGTTATGTGTTGGGTATAAGCATGGTTTTATGACAAACTTTAGTTATGGCTCTCATCATATTTTGATTAGTAAGTGAATGGTTATTGGATGCATGACCTAATAGATGTGTTTGTAGCTATTATGAGAGGGAATTAGACCTTCTTGTTGATTCTTAGATAAGTATGAGACCCCTATGTTTAGATATGCATTTATGAGCTATAGATTGTACGTTTATAATGTGTTTGACAGAATGTCTGTCATGGTTATGCCTTGTTAGGTCAATGTCTTATTTAAGTTTTATGTTAATGACTTTGTACTAGTGTTATTTATCATTCTAGAAGGTTCTATCAAGTTCTTGGCAGAGGTCTAAGTCCTAACCTTGAAAAAGTGGCTCAGATCTCGGGGTTGCAGGCACAAAACTAAGTAAATTAGAATAGAGTCATTAGGAGGCAAGATTGCGCATGCGACTGAAGACCTACAATCGCATGGATGCCAACTTATGCATGTGATTGGATTCCAAGTTAGTGAAAAGTAATCTGACTCAGTGTTTGGGAACTTGGAGGGGTGGTTTAGCTCCTATGGGTGTTGTAGCTCCTGAGGAAGGTCAATAAGGTTTCGGTTTGTCGATTCCACTTCCTTAACTATACCTAGGAGGTTGAGTCATATCATATTAACTCTTCGTCACATATTTACCCCAGTGTACTGGTGAACTTGGGTAAGTGTGGCAGGAGGGTGTTACATGGTGTATTAGAGCTCCCATGTTCAACACTTGGACTGAATGGGTGGAATGTGTTTGTCATGCATGCATGTAGGGTATATATGTGCTTGTTATGTATGCATGGTGATGGTCATTATTTCAATTGTGTTGTCATGAAGGAGTTAAGGATGTTGTTGTTGGGATTGTTTGTCATGTCTACATGTCAGTAGTATATGTATTTCTTATGCATGTCAGTGTCTATGTGTTTATTATGCAGTTATTGTTATGGTTATGATTATCATGCATGAGGTCATTGTGTGTAGTTGGTGTTGTCATACATGATGTTGGTATATTGCTATGGTTATGTATATATACATGTATTGTGCTAATATGGATTGGTTTTGTATACGAGATAGCCTCCCCTAAACTTCACCGAGGTACATTTGATTATGTTTATATTTGGTTTATCTGACATAATATGCTTGCAGGAAGAAGATAAAGATGACTAGAAAAATGGTGGACTATAGTTCACGTGACTCTCCCTACAGATCATATGAGCAACATGGTGATGAGAAATCCCCTCACATAGCAAATACATCGAGAAGTTTGAAGACATAGATAAGAGGTTGCAAAGAAGATAATGATAGGATCATTCAGTCATAGGAAATACTTTCTAGGGAATAAGAGAAACAAGCAGAAGTTAATGCAGTGATTCTTCAGAATATATCAGATTTGCAGAGACAGGGACTGATTAGGATTAGTCATGGAAAGGAGGAAAGGACCAATGGGGCATATGGAAACATGTCTCAATTAGGATACATGTTTGACATGGATGATACAGTTAGATATGGTAGGTTATTGGATACACTAGACATGAGGGGTAATGACCGTGGGTTCTATTATAGTTCTGGTTCAGAGAGACATCCTCATCATCATCGTCACCATTCATATGGGAGGAGTGAGAAGCAATATTTTCCAGAAGAGTTCAATAAAGAAAATCCACCTACATTTGACGGAGAAATGAAGAATTCATAGGATGAAAAAACGTGGTTGCTTGGGATTAATAAGTTCTTCCGGTTGCACGATTATTTAGAGAACATGAAAGCTAGTATAGCTACCTTCATTCTTAAAGGTAAAGCAAAAATCTGGTTGGAAGATGTGACGAATGTCAGAGGCATTTGGGAAGCAGAGTTGACTTGGAGTGAGTTTGAAAGACTTCTTAGGAAGACGTGTCTATCTAAGAGATACTATGATGACAAGGGAAAGGAATTATATGAGCTAAATATGGGATCTATGACTGATGAGGAGTATATTAGAAAATTCTTGGAGTTGTTGAGATATGTGTCTTATTTGAAGGAGGAGAAAGCGAAGATTTAGAGATTTGTTAGTGGGTTGCCGGTAGCGTTCAAGGGCAGGATCAAGTTTGATGAGCCTATATCACTAGAGGAAGCCATCAGGAAGTTGAAGAAATGCTATGAGCAATCGAGGCGCAAGTCTGAATCTAAACAAGATTGGAAAGGTAATGACAAGACTAAGGGAAAATGGGATAAGAACTGAGGGAGACTACAAGACATAGGTAACAAAGAAAATGCAATGCCACACAAGAAGTTCAATGCAAATGATAGAGGACAAGGATTTCAGTTTGAGGAGCAGAACAAGGGTGATGGCATAAATCCTTTACAATGTTGGACTTGTGGTAAGGATCATCGTAGGAGAGATTGTCCACAGTATTAGGGATGTTCGAAAGAGTATTCTTCGGATCTACACATCATTGGATAATAAGCAGGTTGATCATCAAACATCTATTATTGAGATGGACAGTATGCTTTGTGATCAAGTTGTTTCTATTTTGAATGACACTGGATCTAATTGTAGTTATGCTAATCCTGACCTAGTGGATAAGTGTTGTTTGAATAGAGAAGTACATGTAGATTCTTGGTTAGTACAATTGGCTATAAGTAATAAGAAAAGAGTTCATCACTGGGTAAGAACTTGTGCATTTGAGTTGAACATCATGCCTACATCAACACATATGGATATACTTCCGTTGGGATAATACAATATGCTATTGGGTATGGATTGCTTGTATCTTCACAGGACTAAGGTGGACTTTTATGATAAGGTTATTGAGTTCTTGGATGATAATGGGGAACAAAGAATCTTGCAGGCTAAGGAGAACGACATAAATTAGAATTGCTACAAGTATGCAAGCAAAGCGTAGTTGCAGGAAAGAGTGTGTATTGTTTGTAGTGCATATTTCTGGTGATAAAGGTAAGGATGTTGAGGATGTGGAAGTCTTGAATAGGTACTTGTTTTTATAACAATTTTAGTATGTATTCCCAACAGATATTTCAGAGTTACCACCTTACGGGGAAGTGGAATTTTCTATTGAGTTGGTACTAGGGGAAACACCAGCATCAAAGGCACCTTACAGGATGAGAACTCCAAATTTAGTAGAGATGAAGTTGCATTTGAAGGAAATGCTTGACAAGGGATACATTAGGCCAAGTGTTTCGCCTTGGGGTGCACCAATATTGTTTATGAAGAAGAAGGATGGCATCTCAGGTTATGTAATTATTACAGGAAGTTGAACAAGGTGACGATCAATAACATGTATCCGTTGTCGAGGATTGATGACTTGTTTGACAAGATTGCTTTTTGGTCCAAGTATGGGCATTATGAGTTTGTTGTAGTTCCTTTTGGTCTAATTAATTCTCCAACTATTTTCATGTGTTTTATAAATAGTGTGTTGCATCCTTATCTTAACAAGTTTGTGATTGTATTCATTGATGATATATTGATATATTCTAAGAATGAGGAAGAGCATACCGAACACTTAGAAATAATGTTGAGACTGCTAAGAGAGCATCAGTTGTATACCAAGATTAGTAAATGTAGTTTCATTCAGACAAAGGTGCATTACTTGGGACATGTTGTGTCCAAGGAAGACATAGCAATGGATTCAGAAAAGATAAGAGCTATCATGGAATGAGAAGCTCCTAGGAATGTGGATGAGGTCAAATCATTCATGGGATTATCCATTTATCACAAGAGATTGATCATGAACTTATCATAGATTTCCTATTTTACTACATCCTTGCAAAGGAAATGAAAGAAATTTGAATGGATAGAGGAATGTGCAACAAGTTTTGAAAAATTGAAGCAGTTATTGACAAATTCTTCAGTTCTAAATATTACGGATTTGGATAACAAGTTCATGGTATGCACATATACTTGCAAGAGAGGACTTGGTGGAGTCCTGATGTAGGAGGGATAGGTGGTATGCTATGAGTCAAGGAAACTGAATGAGCACGAGAAAAACTATGTGACACATGATCTTGAGTTGGCATCGATCATTCATGCACTGAAGATGTGGAGGCACTATCTTCTTGGAAGGAGGTTCATTCTGATGAGTAACCATAGTGGCATGAGATATTTGTTTGATCAACTGAATCTGAATGCCAAGAAAATTAGATGGTTGGCTACGATCAATGAGTTTGGATTCAAAATTAGGTACATTAAGGGTGAAGAGAATAGGGTTGTAGATGATCTTAGCAGAAGGATACAAGTAAATCATATAACATCTATGAGTTCTTATGGGATAGATTTACATGATTATATCTTGCAGGCAGGACAACAGGATGAGAGGTACCATCATCTTAAGCATAGGTAACAACAACATGGTACAAGTGAACATGATGTGGACTATTATCTCACGGAAGATGGTTTGGTGAGATTTAGGGACAAGATCTATGTACCAAACAACAATGAGCTCAAGAAGCGCATCTTGCAAGAATTTCATGTTAAGCCATATTGAGGTCATCAGGGATATCAGAAGACTCTAACAGTTGTGAATAAGTTCTACTATTGGTTGAATCTAAAGAAATAGGTAGCTAAGTTCGTCACAAGGTGTTTAGATTGTCAATAGATAAAGGCATAGGGCAAGCATCCAGGCGGTATACTACAACCAATTCTGATTCCAAAGTGGAAATGGGAGGGATTTTCCATGGATTTCATTACAGGGATTCCGAGGAAATATAGACAACATGATTCTATTATGGTTGTGGTTGATAGGTTGAAAAAGGTAGCACACTTCATTCCAGTGAAGTCTATGAATTCAACTAGTGAAGTAGCACATGTCTTCATGAGAGATATAGTTAGGTTTCATAGTATTCCTAGGAATATTGTGTCAGACAAAGATGCCAAGTTCACTTCCAGGTTCTGGAAAGAGTTATTTGTAGGTTTGAGTACAAAGTTGGCCTTCAGTAGAACTTATCATCCACAAACAAATGGACAGAAAGAGAGGGTCAACATGATTTTGGAGGACATGCTAAAAATGTATATTATGCATCAGCAGAGGAGGCGAGAGGAATATATTCCATTGGTTGAGTTTGCTTACAAAAATGGGCATCAAGAATATTTAAGGATGATTCCATTTGAGCCACTTTATGGGCAATGTTGTAATGCTCCTATGAGTTGGAGCAATACAATGAATAGGGTATTAATTGGACCAGACATGTTGGCAGAAATGGAACAAGGAATGCGGGTAAACAAGAAAAATTTAAAGGTAGCACAGGACATGTAGAAGAGTTATGCATATTAGCACAGTATGTTTAAGGAGTTTCATGTTGGGGAATAGGTGTACTTGTGCATCAAGCCCAAGAAGAGTTCTTTGAGGATTGGATCATGTGCTAAGCTGGCACCCCAGTATTGTGGACCTTTCAAGACTCTTGAGAGGATTGGACCAGTAGCCTACTGACTTGCACTGCCTCTAACACTGAAAGTCCATGATGTTTTCCATGTGTCATTGCTTAAGAAGTATGTGAAATATATTGATCATGTGATTGACTAGTTTGTATTGTAAGCGGAACCAAAAGGATAATTCCAGCCGGAACTGTAATGCAATTTGCAGCAAAAGATGCTCATGGTCTAGAATCGAGCAATCGAGCAACTTAAGGTGCAATGGAAAAACTTTGGGCCCGATGAAGCTACATGGGAGATGATTGACCACATGCAGACTATGTATCCTTCTCTATTCATTGGTTGGGTGGATGGCTTTTGGTATATATTTTTGTGTTGTGTTTTGGTTATGTCTATATATGCATATGTATGTAAATACCATATTGCGTTATGTTATAAAGCTCCAATAACCGGTATGGTGTTATGATATGTCAGTTATGTTTTCAACAAATGTATATGATGTAAATGCTGCATCGAGATATGTTATAAAACTCCATGGGAACCATGTGTTTTGTTGGTTTATAAGTGTCATTGAGCATCAAGGAAGGTGTCTCCCAAGGGGGAGGGTTTGGTAACAACCTTGATTAAAGATCCATGCAATAAAGCTAATAAAGACAAAATAAGACCAAGGTCATGTGACACATATTCCAAGCTGAATTTTGGGTAAAAACATAGTGATTTGGATCATTGGTAATTAATAAATGGCTATGGAAATCGGCAAAGGCAACGAAAAAGAAAAGTGGCATTTATTTATGAAAACAATGGAAAATAGGAGAAATGGAAGGTGAAAGGTCATAAAAATGCATGTGAGGAAAAATGAAGGAAAAAAGGAGGAAAATTAATAAAACAGAGGCCTAAATGATAAAAAGGATTATGAGGATCAATTTACAGCTTTTGGTTGGTTCAACTTTTGTTAGTTCAATTATTTGACGCTCTCATTCTATTCTCTCTCTCATACTCTTGAACACTTAAAGTTTTCTTGGAGAACTCTTGGAGGATTTTGGTACACTTTGGATTTGGGGAAAGAAGGAAAAGGAAAAGAAAGGAAGTGTAAGAGGGAAATGGGATCAAAAACTACAACAAGTTTTCTTTGCAAGTACCGAGTTACATGTATGATTTATTTGCTAGTTTTGTCATGCACGGTGTATGCATGCGGTTATTTGGTTATGATATGTCATTGGCATGGAGATTTGCCTGGATTGACAATGGTTTTTCCTAAGCCTTTCCATTTCCTAGATAGCCATGGTGTTGTGGGTTTTCCCATTTTTTTTTTCTTATTGGTGCTCATGTTCCTTATGGTTGTGGCTTGAGTTATTAATTCCTGGAGTCTTGGTTGGAAAAATTCTCTAGAAGCCTTGAAACAACTTGGGTTGAGTTAGGAGTCACAGAATCCTTGGTTGGAAAAATGATATGGAGCCCTTGGTGGGTTGAGTCACCAGTCCTAGAGCCTTGGTTGGACAAACGCTCTAGAGAGTTGCGGAAATTGTGGGTTGAGTTATTAGTCCTAGAATCATGTTGGAACAAGCACTCTAGAGCCTTGGACAACTTGGGTAGAGACCAATCTGGTGATGGTTAGTGAAGTTCGACCATGAGGTGGAATCATTGGTTGAGGGTTTTGGTGATTTGGCCTTCAGAAGCCTTGGTTTTGTTTTGTTTTGGTTATTCCATGAGAACCCACATTCATTCTTGGAATATGGCATAAGGGTGATTGACTGAAAGAGAGATTTTAGTTTAGCTCAATCTATGGTCGGGTGGTATGTGGAAGCCCCTGACTTGGTTGGATTTGCATATGTTAAGAGAGCTCCTTTACTCTTGTAATTCATGAGTATTTATACTTGTTATTATGTGGCTTTGATGGTTGTTCTATCATTGCTATTATTCTGGTTATATGTTGGGTATAAACATGGTTTTATGATAGACTTTAGTTATGGCTCTCATCATGTATTGATTGTTAAGTGAATGATTATTGGATGCATGACCTAATAGATGTCTTTTCAGCTATTATGAGAGGGCATTAGACCTTCTTGTTGATTCTCAGATTAGTATGAGACCCCTATGTTCATATATGCATTTATGAATTGTAGATTGTATGATTACAATGTGTTTGACTAAATTTTTGTCATGGTTAGGCCTTGTTAGGTTAATTTATTGTCTAAGTTTTATGTTAATGGCTTTTTCCTAGTGTTATTCATCATTCTGGAAAGTTCTATCAAGTTCTGAGCATAGGTCTGGATCCTATCCCTGGAAAGTGGCTCAAATCTCAGGGTCACATGCATAAAACTGAGTAAATTAGATTACAGTCGCTGGGGGCATAGGCTTGTGCATGTGACTGGAGGCCTACAGTTGCATGGATGCTGGTTTATGCATGTGAGAGAGTCCATGTTAGTGAAAATAAATCTGACTTAGGGTTTGGGCACCTGGAGGGGTGGTTTAGCTCATGTGGGTCCTGTAGCTCTCGAGGAAGGTTAGTAAGGTTTCAGTTTGTCAATTCCACTTCCTTAACTGTACTTATGAGGTTGAGTCATATCATAGTAACTCTTCATCACATATTTACCCCGGTGGACTGATGAAATTGGGTAAGTGTGGGAGGAGATGTTACAATGCAAACCTCCTTTTTAATACAAAATTTGAGGAAAGTTTACACTTCTAGAGATTTGAGCCCTTTAAGTGCTTGATAGATCCGAAGTTAAGATGAATCTAGCATGGTTTAATTATTATTAATTAATAATTATAGTTAATATATATATATATATATATATATATATATATATATATATATATATATTTTCATATATAATTTTACCAAGTCAAAATGTTTAACATGACATAATCTTACAACATCTATTCCATATTGGATTGGAGAGCGTCTCTTAACACAATAATTATAAAAATATAAATGGCTACTAATTCAAACCAACTAAAATACGAGGAAAAAAACTTTATAAGTTTGAACATAGGTGACTTAGGAATCAAGCAAGCATAAGGAAATGGAGTTACTTTATTATATAATTTAGGGGAAATGAATTTAAGGGAACAAAATGTCTATAATTTTCATTTTTTAATTTTTTGTTGATTGAAACCTTCTATTAATTCATCAAAATATTAAAGAGTACATAGCCAAATTTTTTTGTTCTTCCAGACTCACTCATACTGGATTTGTTAGCTGGAAGAACAATGCAAAAACTATTAACATAATGCTAGAACATTCTCATGACTAAAAAATGGAAAGACTAATACAACCAAAATATCCAGGATGAGTACAAAACCAATCATCAATGTACAGGTGGATGGTCCAGGCTTATATCCGAAGGAACAGAGTGGCCAAGCTCCCGATGAGCGTGGAATTCAACATGTGCTATACGCCACTCCAATTGCTTTATGCGCCCAACAAGTCGCCTGTGTACCTGGCAGAGTGGCTAAACCGTCCATCATATCCCATTAGCTCCTATGCAAGTCATTCATGAAGTTTATAAGTTCATTGTGGTTGTCATGCCTACTGTGATTCATCTGATCTAGGAGTGTTGTAACATGTTGTAATTGTGCTTCCAAGGATTCTAAGAAGAAGGTAAAACAACATGTCTAGGTTACTCTGCGGGGTTGGGGCCTACCACCTCCTCAATATTAGTGTCCTGGTATGTACCCCTTGTCGTTTCTGCATCCCCGCCACCATGCATTGCACCTAGGCCACGATGCCCAATCCCCCTTCGCGCTTGACCCCTTAGTCTTAACATCTTCCCTCTCTGTCTACAAACCTAATGCTTGACATGATGCAGGGCTCCCAAGGGCAAAAGTTCCAGAAGCCTCCAACACCCAAACGAGAAGAGCCACAATTGTGGGTTACACACCCCCTCCCCCAAACACCATCGATACTTTTCCTTGGCACTAAAACCACATGTCACAATCTCACAAATTCCCCAAGAGAGGGGAGGATTGGGGGTCAAAACGTTGAGAGGTCAACAAACCACCCAAACTGTGACCGACCCACCACTAGTAACCACCGTAAGATAGAGTGACACCTATAAAAGATTAATAAGAACCTCACTCAAGATATTCCAACCTCCTCTCAAGCGAGTTCTAACATAAATTTGACAGATATTGTGGGATTCCTCCCACTCCCCAGTGACTAGCCTCAACATGAGTATTAGACCAACGTCGCCACCAATATAAATACAATATTATTGGTCGGTCTAAAAGTGTAAGCCAATTATAACATATGAAGGCAACAACTAGAGACCTACCCACCGTCTAAAAACCTTCTCATAGGAAGAATTCAAAAACACACTACATAAATGAAAGGAGTCATTAATTAAGGTCACTGGAGTGATTGGGTCTGGGCATAAGTTCCGCGACTTGATTCCTAACGACCAACTGAGAAAACTACTTCTTGATTTGTCCCAGTTTGCCTCACACTGAAGCCCTTGACTGTCTAGCTTTCCTGGGTTCCAAACTTGACATCGGGCCCTCTTAACAGTGTAACCATGTGATCTGATAATGCAGGCAACATATAAATCCATGAATGCCACCGCTAAAGAAGTTTGAATAGGGTGGCATCATGCACAAACAATTCTTTTTCCCAACCACCTTGACTTCCTCCCAAACCTAGGATCGCGAATAACAAGCTTTTGAAACCCCCAGTGCAAATACTTAAAACTCTATCCATCTCGAAGCTTCCATGGAGGGAGTGCATGTGCCACACATACCACAGTTCATGTTTTTAGATCGCATGAGGGTCGCAGGTCACCTCACCAATCCGCCCATCATTACTTTCAATCACTCCCATCAGGGTAAAATGTCTAATTTAAACATGTAAAATGTAATTATTATTTTTATTTTAAAATGTTATATAATCTATGATTAGATAAATTATAATTTATTTTAAATAAATTTTAAAAAACTAATTATATGTAAAATTAATTAAAAAATTAATAAAAGTAATGAAAAAATATTATGAATTTTATATTTCAAATATATTAGAACAAATATATATTAATTTTGAGATTCAAATATATTATAAACTAAAATGTTTATAAAATATTGATGAGATTATTGTTGAATTTCCTTGGAATTCGCAACTACTTAGATGGTTTTTGAAAACTGAACTAGTTGAATTATTAGCAAGAAATGTAATTCCTCAACAATAGAAGCAACAAAATTAATCATAGAGATAAAGACACAATTACACAAGAGACAATTAATTTTTCTTAAGAACCTAACTCGGAAAAACCTCTACTTTCTTAAGGTTTTATTGAGAAATTTTTTTGAGCAATTATATTTCTTTACAAATTGTTTCAATAGAAAAACAAGTGTTCTCTCTGCTCGTACTTTGCTAAAACTCCCTGCAAGAATTTCTGATCAAACTCCTCTTTCCTTGCACAATATGGCTCCTATTCCTTAGCGCTATAAATCCCTATTTCCTAGCATAGACATAAGCCCCTATTATTTATGAATTTCTCCCTAAAACGTAGCGCACAACACAAGGTAATTCTCTTCTCTCGAAACCACATATAGGATGCTCCTTACACACTTTTCTAGAAATATGCTATCTCACACACAACCTGTGCATACAAGAATGAATTGCAAAGGTACCTTCGTCCTCATTTTAAGCTTTTTGACTCATCTATAATTGAAAAATTTGAATTTAGAAATTAGACTTGTGACTGATTTTCTAACTGAGTCCAACTTACTCTTCTAACTCATCCTTGCCTCAATTAGACATCGGAGCTCTCACTCATATTTTTCTAAATCTAAAATCACACTTGGAGATCGACTTAACTACCTCTCCAACTTTGCACATGAGTCAAACTTTCACCATGAACTCGTCCTATTTCCTAGGGACTCGTGCATGTTAAAGGAAGATTATTTGTGGTCTTTATTGACTAATGCACAAGTCAACAAGAAGACATTCTGCGCTACACTTTTCAACACTCCCTCTTAGTGAGTAAGGTGATTCTGGAAGAACCTCGTCCACCTAGATTTGTCTCCAACACCACCATGTTCTTTGTTGTTGTAGTTGCTCCCTCTGAACTAGAAGACATCCCTAGTTTCTTCTACGAAATTTGATTTGAAGACCTATTCTTTCTAACCATGCTGTGTGATTCCATCACTTAAGTCATAAGTTCCATGTACCCTGTGTAACCTTTGTGGATACTTTGTCTGTTTGAAGGTGATATTGGAAGATCTAACTGTCTCATGATCTCCTATAAATGAATCCTCTACCCACTTCAAAATATCCCTATATTGGGTAACTGATTAGCTGGCTACCTCCACTTTCCCTGGGATATGCTCCTCATCAACCTACTGCTTAGCCCAACTACTAACTGGATTAGACTTAAACTGAGATACTAGCTAAGGCTACATCTTTAGTGGCTTCTTCTCAGGTACTATAATATTCTTTTGTTTTAAGTACTCCCTCTGAGTTCCACTCTTCTCAAACATCGTTTCTTTACTCTGAAATATCCCTGCCTCTCTACTCAAGGTTGCACCTATCTCTACCTCGAAGTTGTAGAGATTCTTCTTGCTACACCTATCTTCTTCTTACATCCAGAAGCTAAGTGTTGGAGGTAAGCCTTACCTATGTTGAATATGACATCATAAGCCTATTCCTCAAGGGTAGGTACTGTTTAGTCAATTTAGAGTTTCCTAAATTGCTGTATTAATTGTCAATCTGGGAGTCATAAACTGTTGAAGTGCGGTGCACTATTTGTGCAAGATAACCTATTTCTTATTTTTTTGTTGTTTTTGAGTTTTTGTTTTGTTTTGGGTTTATTTCTGTTAATTCCCTAATGTGAGATGGAAATTCTAAAAGACAAGTATGATATAAATGTTCAAGGCAATGATGTCTTTTAAAATGATTTTCAAAACTTCAAACTTTTTAAAAACATACGATGATGAAACTAATTCCTGAAAGAGAGTGAAAATGTGCCACTATTCTAATTAAACAACAGTGAGCTAGTGACCATGAAACCCATTATCCTTGCTGCCATGAAAATATAAGAAAACTGAACTCAAAGAAATCCAAGAATTGCAAGCAAAGTAAACTAAAATCACATTACATCAACTCATATTCCGACCCCTCACCATTCGACTCACTCTGGCTTTAGGAGGTAATCATAAACAACTTGAGCAATCTGATATCTAATTTGTAGAAAATAAAACTAATATCAAACTACGCATTCATACTTCAATCCCTCACCATTTGACTCGCTCTGGCTTTAGGAGGTAACTGAAAATGACATGAGTAATTTAATATCTATCTTGCAGAAGAGTAGATGAGAAAAACTGAAATACATAACACAGTGCTGGAACTAAAAACTAAAGGAAATGAAAATCAGCAGAAGGACAAGAATAATTCCATGTCATTAGTCATTAGAAAACTATGTGCAAATGCCCAGGCTGCCTATTGTAATTTGAAACAAAAGCACTGATCAGTTAACAATATATAAAGGTGAAAAACTATGGACAACTATCAAATGTTAATGCCATAAGAAATGTGATATATATACAAGTGAATGATTATGGCATAGGAACATAAAGAAATAAAGCATGAAACTCTACAGTAATAAACAAGACCTCGGCCTATGTAGGGGCCCTCTGCACAATCCTCGAACAATCAACGATCAACCACGAATTGAGCTCAGAAACAGAGTCTTCTCATGTATTAAAATGCAATCATAACACAATGATAAAGTTACGGCACAGTGGGTTCCTTTACAGTCAGAATTACATTACCAAAAAGCTAACTAATATGCATATGAGAACGCATTATTTATAACAGAGGATGACATAACTGCTTTCCTACATTCTGTGCTGATACAAGACACATAAACTACCACGTCCCAATATTTAGCACTATGGCTGCCGTGAGGATTCAATCTTTGGAAGGTGGTTGTTGGATCCGGTTCATGGAGTAGTCCACAGGTGTTAAATTGTCCCCCGAGATCTAGGAACAACCACACAAAGCTTCACATGGTGAAAAACAAAGTTTTATCACCGTAGGACTCTTGAGTTGACTACCGCTTTGCCCACTGTTGACTATGGCCTCTTCTGATGAATTCGACTGAGCCAATAGGACTCGGTCCATGTCCACATCGGTTGCAACTTGCCCATGTGGCTCGATTCGCCTGAAGACACCTGCAATATAGAATTCAGCTGCGGAAACTTGGGATGGCTATGGAAAGTGACAAGATTCCACAGCTTATAAACAAAAATCTAGTTCAAATAGCAACAGAAACACATAGTCAAGAAACCACTTTAAATCCCTTTTTTAAAGTAATATGCAATGATACTGATGACTCAGGAGGTTTAGGTGAATGGGAAGAAGCTAGAAAAAGGTGTAGGAAAGATGCAGTTTTGGGACTCAACAGGTACTGAAACAAGATTGTGCTGTAATCCTAGAACATAGAGGACATCTATGAGATGAAGAGGATTACCTGACTCCCTATGAAAACTGATACTGCTAACTTCACTAGATGCATACAAGCCATCATCTCCTATCTCAATCCAAAACTACATGTCCTTCTCCTTCAGGTGGCTGAAATTCTTCTTGTTCCCGATCATGTGGAAGGAAGCTTTTGAATCAATATACCATACACTGTTGTTTGCTAAGCTTTCCATGCAAAATATCAATGAGAAATATTTATCGAATTGGACATAAAATGCATTTACTTCCACTGATGCATATACATGATCCTTACTAGACTATTTCTTCTGCTTATGACACTTAGTGGCATAGTGTCCAAATTCAGGGTAATGGAAGCACCTTATCTTGCTTAGATCCTTCTTCTTTCCCTTCTGGCTGGACTCGACCATTCCTTGGCCCTCCTTGCCATTTTCCTTTCTTCTCTTTCTTTCTAGGTTAAAGTTCCCCTCGACCTTTGTCTTCATTAATCTACCATATTTGGTCCCTCTCCGAATATCTTTCTGAATGCAGTTAGTCGATGACCTTCCAATTTGGGTAAATTTTCTCTGCCACTTACTGCATCTTTGAGACCATACCAAGATTTGTGAAGTCTTAGAAGAAAAAGGCTCACAAGGTCATGCTCTGGCACAATCATGCCCATGCCACCCAACTCATCTTGTACTTGGGTGAACCTTGAAAAATATGTGAATGATGGGCTCTTTAGTGCACATCTAGATACTCCTTAGCTTCTCCTTAAGAGCAAGCTTCCTTGTATCACTGGTACTCTGATATAGATCTAAAATAGTTTTGAAGATCTCAAAAGTTGTCTTCTTCTCATGGATATGAGGAACTATATGATCTCTAACCCATTTTATAATAATCTTCCTTGCCTTGGTATCATTCTTAGTATGTTGGGTCAACTATTGGGGATCTTTTGGTGGCGGTATAATGTTTTTGACAAACTCTCCTACCCCATTATTCTCAAATACTATCATGATCCTCCCTTTCCATGGAATTAAATTAGAGGCTCCCTCTAAACAGTGGTATGATCTCAACCTTTGGAATTCCATCATGCTTACCCAAAGAGCTCTTCTTAACAAACCCTTCTTTTTCCTTCACAAATCTAATCATCTATGATCTTAAAAACAATACCCTCTTAACTTCCTTGTAGTCCTTCACAAGAGTTGTACTTTAGGACCCATATGACAACTTCTAACAATCCTCCAATTATGAACTGAAGCTACTAACCAAAACTCTATTCATAAGATTTATGAACAACCTTCCACCCAACACTCCTCTTCCTTGAAAATGTTGCCACTAGCCCCTTTCAACAAACTCAATTCAGTGAGAAACCTCAATCCAATAATGATCCTAAATTATATACATGTGTAAAAGAAACTCGACGCTTGAATATTATATGTAACAAATCAAAACCCAACATGTACAACTTTTGTTCCACTCCTCATAAACTCGGCCAATGTTCAATAATTCGTACACTTCCCCGACATCATGAACACGGAGAATCAAACCCTTGAACTAGAGTATATGCTTGGCCTTAACACAAGTCTATGCACATAAAACTTCGGCCCTTATTCCAGTGGTACCACATAGTTCATATGTACAAAAGTCACCCACAAAACCCTTACCAAAACACGGTCAAAATTCCTCCTTTATTCTGCACAGAACATGAGACAAGAGATAGAAACAAAACACATCTTCCCTGCTCCTTATATAGCTTGGACCCTGAGTAATGTAACTCCTTTGGATTTGTTTTCTCTTGAGAGGAAATTCTCTCGTGGATGTGCTAGGCTTATACGAATATGTGAATTGATACCAATTCAAATTTCCGTGAAATTATGCTATCTGCTTGGATGAACAATATGTAACTACTTTTATTTTCACTAAGACATAGAATTTCTCAACAACAAAAGCAACAAAATTAAACATAGAGATAAAGACACAATTACAAAAGAGATGATAAATTTTTCTAGGGAACCCAACTACGATATACTTGTTGCAATTTTTATTGAAAAAATTCAGAGCAACCAAATTTCTTTAGAGACTGTTTCAATAGAAAAACACAAGTGCTCTGTCTGCTAGTACTTAGCTGAAACTCCCTACAAGAACTTATGATCAGGCTCCTCTTTCCTTGTGCAATCTAGCTCCTATTACTTAGCTTTGGAAATCCCTATTTCCTAGTGCAGATCTGAGCCCTTATTATTTAGGTTTTTTTCCCTAAATCCTAGTGCACAACACAAGGAATTTCTCTTATCTCAAAACTATGTATAGGTTGCTCCTTACACGCTCTACGGGAAATATGCTCTAAAAAACACAACCAACATGTGCAGACAAGAATGAATTACAAAGATGCCTTCATCCTCCCTTTAAGCATTTCGACTCAGCTATAACTAGCAATTTTAAATTTAGAACTCAGACTTGTGACTGATTTGTTAATTGAGTTCAAATGACTCTTCTACCTTGTTCTTGCCTCAATTAGACATTGATGCTCTCACTTGTATTTTTCCAAACCTAAACTTACACTTGGAGATCGACTTAACAACCTCTCCAACTTTGCACATGATTCAAATTGTCACCATGAACTCATCCTATTTCCTAGGGACTCGTGCATGCTAAAGCAAGATTGTTTTTGGTCTTTCTTGACTAAGGTACAAGTTAAGAAGAATACCTTCTTCACTACACTTTTCAACAATTATTATAAAAAATGTAAGGTGAAATTTCAAATGTTAATGAATTATTAGACTATTAAGAATGATTTGCAAACTTTTGAGGTTAAAAGTGTTTAAAAAAATGTATTGTAAAAACAAACTTTAAAAGAACGAACAAGATTCAAAATAATGACGAGGGAAAATATTTTTTAGGGAAAGGGAAAAAACTATTTTTTTATTATCACTTTTTTGATTTATTTCCTTTTAGGTTTACTCAAATTCCAAATGTAGGCTCTTATTGGATGCATAGTAAAATTTTGCATCCAACATGTACGCACTCTACATACATTTGATAGGCCCTTGGTGAGATAAATATGAAACACATGGAAAAAAATATGTGTTTTTGGAAAAGAAACACACAATCACGCACAATGTATTTTCAGTTTATTTCACCGTAAGCCTATCAAAAGTATGCAAAGTGGCCACTCTTTGGATATATAATTTAATTTTTCCTTCAACTAGTGCCTATACTTGAAATTTGAGTAAATCTATACAAGCATAAATCACAAAAAGTAATTAAAGAAAATAATTTTCTTCTTTTTTCTTTAAAAATTCATAACTCTTATTTTATGAGTTTCCTCAACATGCTTATTTTATACCTCAAACTTTCCCTATTAAATAGAGGACAAAGGATGCTCTCCATGGGAATCATATGAATCTCAAGCCATGATATCAAATGATACTAGCTAGAAATATTCAAGTAACAATTATTGAAGAAAATATTGATATCCTCCTTAAACTGATTTCTTGAAAATAGTGCTAAAGATGAACACATTTTCTACAAATTAGATTTCAAGAAATTTTACAAAAATTGTTTATTTCACTCGTGAACTCTTTAATTATATTGAATATTCTGTGCTCAAATATTTTTTTATTGCCCTAATCCTCACGTATTCAACCCTTTAGATTTTCTCCCTCAAATATTTTATCTTTCCCATTGTTAATCCTCACCTAGTCAACCATTTTGGTTCCTCTATGTCTTTCCCTTACCATATCAATAACCATCTTCTCCGTTTTTTGTTAACTATTATCATGGAAATATGTTCATATTGCCCAACCTACCTTGGAAATGTGTGTGCCATCCACTAGAGTGTGGTCAATTGCTAAACTTAAGTGTGGCCTTACTCCAAACTTACTTAACAAACATACATGAGAAAGTAGATGTTTATAAGAAGCAAATGGAGGCTACCTTTACAAAAGTTAAGAAGAAAATGGATGCTACCTTTACAAATATTTGTATGACAAAGTTTTCGAACATATCTTGGCTCAAAGAGATTGGGGAAGTGATTTTTGTAATGGAACCAATTGCAAGCAACTCCTTAAGTTACCAAAGAACGACATTTAGGAGGACCTCAATGAATCCACTGGGTTGAAGAATTCCCAGTTTTAGAAAAAGGTTTAAACTTGTATTTTGCAATTTATATATTTTGTTGTATTCTTTCAAGGGAAATTTGTTTATATCTATACTTGAATTTTTAAACACACTGTTTTTTGGGTTAATTTTTGAAATTGATTTATTCCAAATCTGTGTGGGGTACAAACATTTTGCTATCGACATTGTTTAGCTATGTACTATATACTATATTGTAAAGTTGCTTTTTTTTTTTTTTTTCTTTTTTTTTTCCTCAAAGGAAAAAACATGTAATTTCATTCATTTAAGAGATAATAAAAAATTACATTTTGTATATACACATCTTGTGTGTATTAAACTTAAAAAAGTGTTGTGTGAGCTCGAAATCTTTTTTTTTTTTAAACTAATATCCATTTATTGGCCAAAAAGTTTGTAAGAAACATATTTCTATTAATTACATCAAGAATGAGGTGAAAATTAGATTTCCACCCTGCAATGAGATCTAGTCTTGTAGACTAAAAAGCACAAAAATATAATTAGCAAAATCATGGAAACTCCCACAAACCTTGTTCCATTTCTAGTCCCTCTTTCGCGATGCTATTTGCTACCCCGTTTTGTTCCCTATAAATGTGAGAGGATGAAAAAAGATTAAAAGTCTCTGAGCCTATAGTTTTTTCTAGAATAGGCATGAGTAAAATGTTTTTGCAAGCTTGTGTTTTGTTGAGCCAATTGATAATAAGCATTGAATCCCCATAAACTTGTATTTGTGTGCATCCATTTTCTAAAGAAAAAATCAACATGTTTTTGCAATATATAATTTCTACTTGATTGTTTATCCTTGGGTCGAGACCTATTTTTAACTAAAAGAAGTGAGATTCTGAGAGAAAGATGATGAATTCTCCTTCGCTTCTTTTCCCAGAGTTACTTGAGGCTCCATTAAAATAAGCCCATGGCTTGGAGTGATTAAGATTTTTTGCTATAATATATATACATATATATATATTTTTACAGAGGAATCAACGATTGGAGCAGCCTTGCAACTCGCGTAACACGAGGTCGATTTTGACCGCTACAACTATAACCGTTGGGAACTGCACTTGCCCCTCTCCACAGCTCTGGGCTAGTTCGGGGGATTTGAACTCATGACCTTCAGTACGGAGCTCGCCTTTCTAACGAACTTCACCACATTGTGATTACCAACTCGCCTACCCCCGTAGGGCTAATATTTTTTGCTATAATCACTCTGGGTGGGGCTATTCCTTTTTCTTGTGGATAATGGGATGAAATAGCTAGAGCTTCTACGACTGTGTGCTCTGGGGCGAAATTTTTGTCTTGAAAAATGGTTCTACTGTGAGCTAGCCATGCCCCCAACATATGATCAAGGCCTAGAGATTTGAAGGCATGACAGCCTAGATTAGAGAGCAATGCTATCCAAGCCACCTCCATGTTCTCCCCTTCCCACGCACATGTGTATCCTATAACATTGTTGGACACTTTCCATAACTATTGATAGAAGGGGCATGACATTAAAATATGCATGGATGATTCATTGTTCTTCTTACACATGGAGCTCCATCTCGACCCATTCATATATATTTTTTGTAGGACATTCCAAGAGGGAACCCTGTTCTCCATTAGACACCACATGAATAGTTTGATTTTGCAGGGCACTTATATTTCCACATCGCCTTCCATCACCATTTCAGTTCTATTAAAACTCTGACAACCATTAAAGAGATGCACCCAAGATTGGGGATGTATATTCCTGTGGGGGAAATAATCGAAATTAATTCTTCTCTATGTGAAAACCTTATATGACTAGCTATCAAGGGATTCAGGTAGCTACACCATTCTTCTCCGAACTCCTCCTCTAATCCTAACTCTTCAACAAAGATCCATCCTTTCCTCCAAATAGTTGATTTAGTAGGGCCAGTGATATGAGAGAGTTTGGAAATTGCTCTATCTCTCAGGTGTTCAATTAGTGGTTGAGGGAGTAGATGCCCTTGTATGCTTATTAGCCATGGATTGGGGCCAATTCTCACCTTGTCACCACTGCCTACTCTCCATGGTAGCCCATTTCTAATGAGACCAAAGACATTTAGAGCTGACCTCCATATCACTGAAATGTTCACCCACATCTTTTCCACCCTTCTAATCCATTCTTATAACAAACTTGGAACAATGTATTTTTGAGTGACAACTGATGTCCACAGGATTTACAATGAAAGCAATCTCCATCCACACTTAGGAGCCAATGCTTTTGATAACATGAATATATTCTTTAGGCCCTATTAGGGTCCCATATTATAGTAATCTCAGTCATTTCTATCTTACTATTCATTTGAGGTCATTTTTCTAAATATCAATCTTAGTTTCATGAGTGATATGATCTAGAGGGGTCTATTTGTCATAATTCAAAGTGTAATGTCATAAAGGATCCTGATTTGAAAGGGTAATCATGAGGGGTCATTATGTCATAATGGAAGAGTCTAGTGGTCATGTCATGAAAAATTAGGTCATCATGAGTTAGTTATGCTGATGTAAAGTTAGTTATAAGAGTCGGTTTTGAGAGTTAGTTATGATCAATTGTGTCATGTCATGGTCATCATTGCAAAGATACCCCTTACTCATCTCTCACATCAACAAGTGGGCCATCATGATTTCAAAGAATGCTCTAGTGGCATGAGGAGTTTAAATCTGTTTGTGGCTCCACATTTTTCCTCATTCAAAATTCATCTTGGCTCTGGAACGGTTTTGGAGATCGAAGAAGAGCGTTGTAAGGTTGGAAAGAGGAGTTGTTGTGAAAATCAGAGACTTGTTACAAAAATAGGGTTGTGGTTGCGAAAGTTTGAGTGTTTTTGTGCATTTGGGAAAAACGTCATCATGACACTAAGTAAGGTTTTCTTCATCTCTTGTGGGGTTCTTTATGTTGTATGCGATATTCATTTTATCCCTCAATTGGTCTGAGAATCTGAAAGAATCCCGGGCTATTCAAACCGATGAATGCACTGACTTTCGCTGCGCAAAGGCCTTTTTCACCTCTCTCATTACATAAAGCTCGTTTTCACTACGTACCAAGTTGTTTTTAGTTATAAACACATCCTTTATAAACCTCAATTGAACATATTTGATCAGAGTTGTGTTTCATTTTCCCCTTCAAAGAGCCTGGGTCACAGTTGTTGTGAAACTCCCCTGTTTATTGCAAAAGTACCCTGCCTCCAACATGCTACATATTCTAGTTTTCAACAACATCATACCCTATTTTGAGGAGATTGTAGAACTTGTATATTTGATTATGGAGACCCTAGAAGGAAAGAAGAAAGTAAAAGGAGGAGATATTGTGCGATATGAACCCCAAGACCTTAGTTTAGTGAACTCTGACCCTTCCATCAAGGTATCATTTGGACAAGCTGGTTGTATTGCATTCTATGAGAAGATTTAGGGCCAGGGTCACCACTTGCAACTCTAAAAAATAATTTGCACTAAATTTCAAAGGGAAGGACATAAAAGTTGGAAATTTGGAGTTTGTTGTCTCAGAGAAATCGATAAGAACTGCCACTGGTATCCCTTTATATGGTGAAGAATGGTTTAAAGGTATGGAGTTGGATTTAGCTCATTTCAAAGAATTTCTGAAGCCACAATACTAGGAGGGGTATGGGTTTGTTATCTTGAGGAGTTATCTGCAGGACCACCATAGTAAGTTGTTGAAGGTGATTCAAGGGTATTTTACATGTGAAGGGAGGTTCAACAAAGTCTATCAATACCACATTAGACTTCTAATTCATTTAAAAAGTAGGAAACCCTTGAATCTTCCTTACTATTTGTTTAGGAGTCTCAACAAAATTCCTGACAAAGTTCAAGCAAAGGGGAGTCAAATTGAACCTAGTTTATTGAATTTTTCATTGATTAAACTATTGGTGATAAAAGGACTTGACAAGAGGGAGCAGTCATGGCAAGAATTTTTGATTTTTTTAGGGTAGATGGAACAATCCTCTGACAAACAAAGAGTAAGAGAGATACCCCATCAATTGCAATTAAAGAGGCCTCATCTACAACAACTGACTTAGTGAAAAAACTTTTGGTTAAGGAAAAATTAGTGGAGAAAAGAAGTGTCAAGAAGCTTCACTTCTCACTTGAGGTAGAACACATGGCTAGGAGACTGAGAACAAGAGCTTCAACCAAGAGATTTCTTGTAGACCTTACACGTGTTCAAGTTGTTGAGATATCAGAGAGTGCACATGAAGAAGTGGAAACTGTGAAAGGGATCAAAGAATTAAGGACCTGCAAGATTAGTTGGACAAGGCTCATCTAATGGTAGCATACTTTCAACAAGAAAATAGAGAACGTGGGTAGAAAATATCACAACAAGCTGCTGAACCTAGTGAGGGAGAACCATTAAGGAGAGCATTGGTACATGTTATTAAAGATAAATGCAAACAAATCATAGATGTTATAGATGTGAAGGTGAAAATTGAGGAGTCAAGGAGACCTAGAAATAGGTCTGCTACTAGGATGGAGATTCAAATGAAGGAAACTACTCAGCCATAACATAAGGTGGCATTTGATGAGCACAAAGAGTTTGAAAGACTATTGGAATAGGTTGAAGGAGTTCAACGACAAGTAGATTGGATTGCCGAGAAAGATTAAAGGGATAAGTTGAGGTCATTTAATCAATTGCAAATTGTTGAACCTGTCCTCCACAAGGCCAAATATAAGTTGAATTGGACTTTTCCTCTGCATAAGCAAGTGAGAAACATGTATACACAGAATTTGGTCTTAAAAAGGAGACTCATACTAGTAAAATAACAGTTGACTCAGGCCAGGGAATCTAGAAGAAAGAGGAAGAGGGGAAAGATAGATGTACTTGTAGAAGCAGCACAAAGTTGAATTTCATCAGGTGGATGCCAATAAGCTCTAAATTTTGTCTTTTTTCTCATGAAGTCAACACAGGTCAATTTTGGTAAACTTGTAGAAACACAACAAGGACTTGTTATGCAAGTTAGAAAGTCCTTTATTTTGATGTAGTGATGAATTTTTGAAGTTTTGAAATGGTTTGTGAGGTGTTATAAATATATCATAGTAGGCAGGAGTTTCCTCAACCACTCTGTATCAGAAGAAATCATCATGTGCTCAGAGTTTTGAAGTTGCTGTTGTTATCACTTAGAATTAAAATTTTATGTATATAGTCCTTTGTCCTAGTTAAATGTCAAAGGTTTGTGTCAAATGGTTTTCATTTCATATTTCATATTTAGGATCGGGAGTTTCAAAGGTGTTCATTTCGAATTATGCTCTAATCCTATTAGTTTTCCTCCATCATCATTGTGTTATAAGCCATGTCTTGTCTTATTCTATCCACCGAGTCTTTTCGTGATTTCGCAGTGTAGCCTCCTATTGGTCAATTTCGCAGCGTAATCATTGTTCAGTCATTTCGCTGCGCAGTATCATCAAGCCGTTTCGTAGCGCATGATTAGAAATTTAAACTAACTGCGCTGCGAAATTGCGGATTCGTGCGTTTCGCAGCGAATATTACCTAAAGTGTCAGGTCTGTTGATGAGTCACTGATTCTGTCTTCTCATAATAGTATGTGTACCTCCCGTACGCATGTCTAAACGCTCATTAGTCATCACTCCACCCACAGAATTATTAGAATGCACAGAAATATCATTACAACGGATTTTACCGTGCATGGATCGTTATGATGATCATAAGTGTACAAAAGTGGCAAGCCGGTGGATGATGTATTTGAAATTCAAGCGAGGTTGTTCAAGCGAGGCTGAGTTAAAAGAGAGGTGAACCATCTCGACCGGAATTGTTGAAATTTGACTGTGAAAATTTCCAAGAAAGAATTTGGCTGCGAAGATTTCAAACTGAAGATGGAAAGAAAGGAGCACAGGTCCGGCAAATGCCAAAGGAATGAACCTGAAGGTTTAGACATAACATTGAGGGACGAAGGCGTGAAGAAAGCTTTCAAGGATGCTAGATGCTGGAATTTCTGTAAGAAGCTACAGGGTGGGCATGCTCAGGTAACCAAAGAGTTTGCTTTGAATTTCACTGGTTTAAATTCAAGAATAGGTATGTTGGAAGTTCAAGTGTCTCCGGAAGTTATAGCTGCTGTAACAGAGATTCCTAGAGGGCAGCAAGAATGGTTTAAGAACTTTAAATTTGATATGAATCCATGCAAAGAGTTCTTAAAAGAGGCATATGTGAATGAAGACCTAACCAGAGCAATGCCTAGGAACTATGTTAAGGAGCATTATGCCCTTCTTCTTACCTGTATTCAGAAATACTTAACATGTGAAGGCAGATATAATAAGGTCTACTCTTATCATTTCAAGTTGTTGTTACATTTTACAGGGAAGGCTTTGATATTCCTTTTTACTTATTTCGCAGTCTAAGTAAAATGTGTGATAAAGTGCAATCGAGAAAAGAGGATTGCGAGACTTCTTTATTCCACCATGGTTTAATTAAATTGTTGGTTTTAGATGGCCTTCAGAAGATAGGTAGAGACTAGAATTCATTCATCTTCATGGCCAATTTCCAAAGTAAAACAGGCCTTACTCCACAGCCAGTCAGAGAGCAACCAGTCGAAGAATTCACAATAGCTGAGCTTCAAAAGGAGGCCAGAGCTAAAAAGCAAAACAAGTCACAGCCTAAAAAACCAGTGAAACCCCTGATCATCAAAGAACAACCTCAGCAAACTACAAAAAGAAAGACTCAGGATAAGAAGGATGTAGCTGAAACAAGCAAAGCTGAGGCAGTTTCCAGAGTGAAGACAAGAAGTCAAATAAGTAAAGAAAAGGGAAAGGCCACAGCTGTTGAAGAAAGCCCAGCATCTAAGGCAAGCCTGAAAGACCTATTAGAGGCCATTGAGTTGGAGCAAACTGAACCAGTGTCTATTGATTTGACACAGTCATCACCAGAAAGTGCCAAGAAGACCAAAGCCTCAAAAAGGCTTAAGTTTGATGAGCCAGCCTAGGAGTTTGTTTTCAAACCAAGAAGACCTTTAACTAGGAATTTTCAGCAGGTACAGGAAGCATTACCCAAAACAGAAGAAAAGGAAAAAGAAACACGACCTCAGCAAAAAAGCAGCAAAAGTAAAGCAACCACCACATCTCACAGAGATTATGTGACAGCCATGAAAAGCCAAATAGAGGCAGCTGAGGAAGAAATTAATCAACTAAAGAAATCCGCTGAAGACTTGAAGGCAGAGCTAAGCCGAGTACTTGACAAATAAGTTCACTGTTCAGGAAAGCGGTTATGTCTCAAACTTTTGTCAAATTTTGCTTAATCTTGGTATTTTGAATATGTTTTAATCTCTGCTACATATATCCAAAGTCAAAGGAGACTTTGCAATCAAGTAGCCGAGCGGTAAAAATCTCAGAAAAAAGGATAAACTGTTTAAACAGTGTCGCAGTTTCGTAGCACGCTATGAAACTGCGAAACTACTGTAGGTGCTGTTTTTAATACAAGCAAATAGTTCGATAAGATAATCAGAGATTTTCAAAGGGATCACCTAAGTGACATGTAAGAGATCAAAAGAAGCTATCAGGCCATCCAAATTTTGACAGGTGTACCTTTAACAAAGGTGAAATGTTTTGACCTAAGTTTAAAGTTTTTGGTTATAAAGTCACTTTATTATCAGTGATTAGGGTTTGGAAGGAGCTGCATACGAAGAGTTTTGGCTTGCACACCTATCCATCAAAGAAGCCTCCAGCACATCAGGAACATGGTAATGCTCTATATTCTTGGGCTATTAAAGAGCTAAAGTCATGCTGCTACATATTCGAACAGGTGGTGGAAGACTGGAACCGAGAAAAAACAGAGTATTTCTCCTAGCATCACTGAACCATTAAAGCATTCAGCATCCTAGGCCAGCATGGAATATTGGATACTCATCTCAGCCATCTCAGCTCAACTGAAAAGAAGACCAGATGTCTAGAATCAAGAAGGAATCATGCTACGAGGAAGATAGAGTTAGAGTTATAGTTAAATTAGGACTCTTTAAACTCCAGATTAAG
>APFE031551420.1:89059-119698 GCA_000404065.3 Pinus taeda
TGCTTATTAGCCATGGATTGGGGCCAATTCTCACCTTGTCACCACTGCCTACTCTCCATGGTAGCCCATTTCTAATGAGACCAAAGACATTTAGAGCTGACCTCCATATCACTGAAATGTTCACCCACATCTTTTCCACCCTTCTAATCCATTCTTATAACAAACTTGGAACAATGTATTTTTGAGTGACAACTGATGTCCACAGGATTTACAATGAAAGCAATCTCCATCCACACTTAGGAGCCAATGCTTTTGATAACATGAATATATTCTTTAGGCCCTATTAGGGTCCCATATTATAGTAATCTCAGTCATTTCTATCTTACTATTCATTTGAGGTCATTTTTCTAAATATCAATCTTAGTTTCATGAGTGATATGATCTAGAGGGGTCTATTTGTCATAATTCAAAGTGTAATGTCATAAAGGATCCTGATTTGAAAGGGTAATCATGAGGGGTCATTATGTCATAATGGAAGAGTCTAGTGGTCATGTCATGAAAAATTAGGTCATCATGAGTTAGTTATGCTGATGTAAAGTTAGTTATAAGAGTCGGTTTTGAGAGTTAGTTATGATCAATTGTGTCATGTCATGGTCATCATTGCAAAGATACCCCTTACTCATCTCTCACATCAACAAGTGGGCCATCATGATTTCAAAGAATGCTCTAGTGGCATGAGGAGTTTAAATCTGTTTGTGGCTCCACATTTTTCCTCATTCAAAATTCATCTTGGCTCTGGAACGGTTTTGGAGATCGAAGAAGAGCGTTGTAAGGTTGGAAAGAGGAGTTGTTGTGAAAATCAGAGACTTGTTACAAAAATAGGGTTGTGGTTGCGAAAGTTTGAGTGTTTTTGTGCATTTGGGAAAAACGTCATCATGACACTAAGTAAGGTTTTCTTCATCTCTTGTGGGGTTCTTTATGTTGTATGCGATATTCATTTTATCCCTCAATTGGTCTGAGAATCTGAAAGAATCCCGGGCTATTCAAACCGATGAATGCACTGACTTTCGCTGCGCAAAGGCCTTTTTCACCTCTCTCATTACATAAAGCTCGTTTTCACTACGTACCAAGTTGTTTTTAGTTATAAACACATCCTTTATAAACCTCAATTGAACATATTTGATCAGAGTTGTGTTTCATTTTCCCCTTCAAAGAGCCTGGGTCACAGTTGTTGTGAAACTCCCCTGTTTATTGCAAAAGTACCCTGCCTCCAACATGCTACATATTCTAGTTTTCAACAACATCATACCCTATTTTGAGGAGATTGTAGAACTTGTATATTTGATTATGGAGACCCTAGAAGGAAAGAAGAAAGTAAAAGGAGGAGATATTGTGCGATATGAACCCCAAGACCTTAGTTTAGTGAACTCTGACCCTTCCATCAAGGTATCATTTGGACAAGCTGGTTGTATTGCATTCTATGAGAAGATTTAGGGCCAGGGTCACCACTTGCAACTCTAAAAAATAATTTGCACTAAATTTCAAAGGGAAGGACATAAAAGTTGGAAATTTGGAGTTTGTTGTCTCAGAGAAATCGATAAGAACTGCCACTGGTATCCCTTTATATGGTGAAGAATGGTTTAAAGGTATGGAGTTGGATTTAGCTCATTTCAAAGAATTTCTGAAGCCACAATACTAGGAGGGGTATGGGTTTGTTATCTTGAGGAGTTATCTGCAGGACCACCATAGTAAGTTGTTGAAGGTGATTCAAGGGTATTTTACATGTGAAGGGAGGTTCAACAAAGTCTATCAATACCACATTAGACTTCTAATTCATTTAAAAAGTAGGAAACCCTTGAATCTTCCTTACTATTTGTTTAGGAGTCTCAACAAAATTCCTGACAAAGTTCAAGCAAAGGGGAGTCAAATTGAACCTAGTTTATTGAATTTTTCATTGATTAAACTATTGGTGATAAAAGGACTTGACAAGAGGGAGCAGTCATGGCAAGAATTTTTGATTTTTTTAGGGTAGATGGAACAATCCTCTGACAAACAAAGAGTAAGAGAGATACCCCATCAATTGCAATTAAAGAGGCCTCATCTACAACAACTGACTTAGTGAAAAAACTTTTGGTTAAGGAAAAATTAGTGGAGAAAAGAAGTGTCAAGAAGCTTCACTTCTCACTTGAGGTAGAACACATGGCTAGGAGACTGAGAACAAGAGCTTCAACCAAGAGATTTCTTGTAGACCTTACACGTGTTCAAGTTGTTGAGATATCAGAGAGTGCACATGAAGAAGTGGAAACTGTGAAAGGGATCAAAGAATTAAGGACCTGCAAGATTAGTTGGACAAGGCTCATCTAATGGTAGCATACTTTCAACAAGAAAATAGAGAACGTGGGTAGAAAATATCACAACAAGCTGCTGAACCTAGTGAGGGAGAACCATTAAGGAGAGCATTGGTACATGTTATTAAAGATAAATGCAAACAAATCATAGATGTTATAGATGTGAAGGTGAAAATTGAGGAGTCAAGGAGACCTAGAAATAGGTCTGCTACTAGGATGGAGATTCAAATGAAGGAAACTACTCAGCCATAACATAAGGTGGCATTTGATGAGCACAAAGAGTTTGAAAGACTATTGGAATAGGTTGAAGGAGTTCAACGACAAGTAGATTGGATTGCCGAGAAAGATTAAAGGGATAAGTTGAGGTCATTTAATCAATTGCAAATTGTTGAACCTGTCCTCCACAAGGCCAAATATAAGTTGAATTGGACTTTTCCTCTGCATAAGCAAGTGAGAAACATGTATACACAGAATTTGGTCTTAAAAAGGAGACTCATACTAGTAAAATAACAGTTGACTCAGGCCAGGGAATCTAGAAGAAAGAGGAAGAGGGGAAAGATAGATGTACTTGTAGAAGCAGCACAAAGTTGAATTTCATCAGGTGGATGCCAATAAGCTCTAAATTTTGTCTTTTTTCTCATGAAGTCAACACAGGTCAATTTTGGTAAACTTGTAGAAACACAACAAGGACTTGTTATGCAAGTTAGAAAGTCCTTTATTTTGATGTAGTGATGAATTTTTGAAGTTTTGAAATGGTTTGTGAGGTGTTATAAATATATCATAGTAGGCAGGAGTTTCCTCAACCACTCTGTATCAGAAGAAATCATCATGTGCTCAGAGTTTTGAAGTTGCTGTTGTTATCACTTAGAATTAAAATTTTATGTATATAGTCCTTTGTCCTAGTTAAATGTCAAAGGTTTGTGTCAAATGGTTTCCATTTCATATTTCATATTTAGGATCGGGAGTTTCAAAGGTGTTCATTTCGAATTATGCTCTAATCCTATTAGTTTTCCTCCATCATCATTGTGTTATAAGCCATCTCTTGTCTTATTCTATCCACCAAGTCTTTTCGTGATTTCGCAGTGTAGCCTCCTATTGGTCAATTTCGCAGCGTAATCATTGTTCAGTCATTTCGCTGCGCAGTATCATCAAGCCGTTTCATAGCGCATGATTAGAAATTTAAACTAACTGCGCTGCGAAATCGCGGATTCGTGCGTTTCGCAGCGAATATTACCTAAAGTGTCAGGTCTGTTGATGAGTCACTGATTCTGTCTTCTCATAACAATATGTGTACCTCCCGTACGCATGTCTAAACGCTCATTAGTCGTCACTCCACCCACAGAATTATTAGAATGCATAGAAATATCATTACAACGGATTTTACCGTGCATGGATCGTTATGATGATCATAAGTGTACAGAAGTGGCAAGTCGGTGGATGTTGTATTTGAAATTCAAGAGAGGTTGTTCAAGCGAGGCTGAGTTAAAAGAGAGGTGAACCATCTCAACCGGAATTGTTGAAATTTGACTGTGAAAATTTCCAAGAAAGAATTTGGCTGCGAAGATTTCAAACTGAAGATGGAAAGAAAGGAGCACAGGTCCGGCAAATGTCAAAGGAATGAACCTGAAGGTTTAGACATAACATTGAGGGACGAAGGCGTGAAGAAAGGTTTCAAGGATGCTGGATGCTGGAATTTCTGTAAGAAGCTGTAGGGTGGGCATGCTCAGGTAACCAAAGAGTTTGCTTTGAATTTCACCGGTTTAAATTCAAGAATAGGTATGTTGGAAGTTCAAGTGTCTCCGGAAGTTATAGCTGCTGTAACAGAGATTCCTAGAGGGCAGCAAGAATGGTTTAAGAACTTTAAATTTGATATGAATCCATGCAAAGAGTTCTTAAAAGAGGCATATGTGAATGAAGACCTAACCAGAGCAGTGCCTAGGAACTATGTTAAGGAGCATTATGCCCTTCTTCTTACCTGTATTCAGAAATACTTAACATGTGAAGGCAAATATAATAAGGTCTACTCTTATCATTTCAAGTTGCTGTTACATTTTACAGGGAAGGCTTCCATTGATATTTCTTTTTACTTATTTCGCAGTCTAAGTAAAATGTGTGATAAAGTGCAATTGAGAAAAGAGGATTGCGAGACTTCTTTATTCCACCATGGTTTAATTAAATTGTTGGTTTTAGATGGCCTTCAGAAGATAGGTAGAAACTAGAATTCATTCATCTTCATGGCCGGTTTCCAAAGTAAAACAGGCCTTACTCCACAGCCAGTCAGAGAGCAACCAGTCAAAGAATTCACAATAGTTGAGCTTCAAAAGGAGGCCAGAGCTAAAAAGCAAAACAAGTCACAGCCTAAAAAACCAGTGAAACCCCTGATCATCAAAGAATAACCTCAGCAAGCTACAAAAAGAAAGACTCAGGATAAGAAGGATGTAGCTGAAACAAGAAAAGTTGAGGCAGTTTCCAGAGTGAAGACAAGAAGTCAAATAAGTAAAGAAAAGGGAAAGGCCACAGCTGTTGAAGAAAGCCTAGCATCTAAGGCAAGCCTGAAAGACCTATTAGAGGCCATTGAGTTGGAGCAAACTGAACCAATGCCTATTGATTTGACACAGTCATCACCAGAAAGTGCCAAGAAGACCAAAGCCTCAAAAAGGCTTAAGTTTGATTTGCCAGCCCAGGAGTTTGTTTTCAAACCAAGAAGACCTTTAACTAGGAATTTTCAGCAGGTACAGGAAGCATTACCCAAAACAGAAGAAAAGGAAAAAGAAACACGACCTCAGCAAAAAAGCAGCAAAAGTAAAGCAACCACCACATCTCACAGAGATTATGTGGTAGCCATGAAAATCCAAATAGAGGCAGCTGAGGAAGAAATTAATCAACTAAAGAAAGCCACTGAAGACTTGAAGGCAGAGCTAAGCCGAGTACCTGACAAATAAGTTCATTGTTCAGGAAAGCGGTTATGTCTCAAACTTTTGTCAAATTTTGCTTAATCTTGGTATTTTGAATATGTTTTAATCTCTGATACATATATCCAAAGTCAAAGGAGTTTTTGCAATCAAGTAGTAGAGCAGTAAAAATCTCAAAAAAAAGGATAAATTGTTTAAACAGTCTCGCAGTTTCGTAGTGCGCTACGAAACTACGAAACTACTGTAGGTGCTGTTTTTAATACAAGCAAACAATTCGATAAGATAATTAGAGATTTTCAAAGGGATCACCTAAGTGACATGTAAGAGATCAAAAGAAGCTATCAGGCCATCCAAATTTTGACAGGTGTACCTTTAACAAAGGTGAAATGTTTTGACCTAAGTTTAAAGTTTTTGGTTATAAAGTCACTTTATTATCAGTGATTAGGGTTTGGAAAGAGCTGCATACGAAGAGTTTTGGCTTGCACACCTGTCCATCAAAGAAGCCTCCAGCACATCAGGAACATGGTAATGCTCTATATTCTTGGGCTATTAAAGAGCTAAAGGCATGCTGCTACATATTCGAACAGGTGGTGGAAGACTGGAACCGAGAAAAAATAGAGTATAAGCATTCAGCATCCTAGGCCAGCATGGAATATTGGATACTCATCTCAGCCATCTCAGCTCAACTGAAAAGAAGACCAGATGTCTAGAATCAAGAAGGAATCATGCTACGAGGAAGATAGAGTTAGAGTTATAGTTAAATTAGGACTCTTTAAACTCCAGATTAAGCACTTTGTTGTATTTAATGATTAGTTACATAGCTGTTAAGTTTCATTAGAGATAAGGATCGAGTTATTAAATTCCCCTCATGCTGGAGGAGGAAACTCGAATTAGGTAGAAGTAAGAATGCTATAAATAGCTAAAACAGAGATGTAACAAGGGTTGGATATTTTATAAAAAACAGAGGACTGTTTTAGCTTATGTGTGAACAGAATTTCAGTAATGCAAATGACTGCTTTTCTTCTCAGGATTCACAATGGATCTTCTTGTTCAAATGTGTGATGGTATATTTCTTTAATGTTCTTTAAACAGTTTTACAAATGCATAATCACTCAGAATTCATTGATAATGCTCTGACTTCCTGTATGCCTTTGCAAACTATAGTTTCATGTGAGTTATGTTTGAACATTTAGATGTAAAGTGCCCTAATTTCTATGAAAAGATAGTGTTGTTGTTTATTGAGATATAAGTGACTCCATAAGCCCAATGGGTATCAAGTTAATATTTTGTCTAGCCAGCATACTTGTTCATTGTATCATACAAGAGTTAGCCATCTTGTCATAGGTCAACAGTAATAATCTTTGAGAGAGCCCTCTCAGGCTAAAGAGGCTAAGCTTTAGCCAAAGTCTGGTTTGAAATAGTTACTTGAAGTTAAGCCTGTTCTGCAGCCTTCCAGTACATGATTTTGAGATAACATTTTGGTGCGTCTGCCGGGAGTCTGAAGATTACTCATTCCCGAAATTATGAGACTGAACTTCTAAAGGTAGCAGGAGCTCAGAAAGGTTTTCGAGGCTGCATTCTACCTTGGTGACTCCATTCAATCTTAAAGTCTAAAGGTGGATTCGAAAGGAAGATACACAAGGAGTAATCCTGACCCAAACCCACCTAGTCCTGTGGATAATCCCAACATTATCTCCAGGAACAGGCAAAGGTTTTCCGATATACCAGGTACTTCAAATATTTCAAAATCTTTGTTTCCTGAATTTTCTAGAAGTCCTGAAGATAAGATTGTTGATGATAAAATTAAAGAAGTATTGTTGAGGTCTGAAAACGAAGAAGAGCTTATTGGAATTATTCTAGATTTACAAAAAAGAGGCATTGATACTTCATCTTTAGTGTCAGAAAGAGATAAGGAAGAGTTTTGGGAGGTTGTTACTTCAGAGTTGTTATTAGAAGAAGAAGATTTAAACCAGCTTAAGGAACTTGATCCTTTTGAAGTTTTGCTTAAATATAAAACTGGTTTACCTCTCCCAAATTGGAGTTCTTTTGTTAGTGGTTTGCAAAGTCCAAATAGCCCTTTCCGAATCAATACTTTATCTTCTGCCTCTGTTAGTCCAAATAGTCCTCAGACAATACTTCCTTCCACTGGTCATACCACACCTATTGGCACTGCTCCCTCTCTTATTATGGCTATACCTCCTAGGTAAGCTCCTCTGGCCCTCCCTCCTGTTTTACATGACCTTCCTAGTAAATATGCTGCTAGGATCCCAACCTGGGGAGGTGATGAAGAAATTACAGAAGAGGAACATGTGGATAGATTCAATGATTTCATTGACAGGGAGGAAGTGGATGATGAAGATGTAAAACTAAGATTGTTTGCTCAAACTTTTATTGGGGAAGTCATAAAATGGTTTAAAGCCCTTAGAGCTGGAAGCATTCATAGTTGGGTAGAATTTGAAGACAGCTTTCTAAGGAAATGGGGAAATAGAACCAACCCTGTTCAAGCTCTTACAGAATATAACAATCTTAGGAGAGCTCCAGAGGAGACAATTCAAAATTTCTCTAAGAGGTTTAACAAAATATATAATTCCATTCCAGCTCACTTGAAACCTCCTGGAGCTTTGGCACAATTGAGATATGCTAAATCATTTGATTCAGATTTTTCCCTTTTACTTAGAGAAAGGGAATCTGCATCTCTTGTTGATATGCAAAATGATGCAATTAAGGTAGAGGTAAACATGACTGCTGCTAAGAAATCTAAGATGGCGAAGTCTAAATCGAAGGAGGAAGAAAAGCCTTCCACATCAGCTCAAGAAGACAAGCTTGAAACCATGATGAAAACCATGGAGAAATTCATGGACAGATTAGCTCTTGGGGCTGCTTCTGCTCCTCTAGCACAGCAAGAGCCTCGGCTTAGAAACCCTTAGTTCAGAAGACCTCAGAACCAGCAAAGACCAAGAGATAACTGAAATCAGCAGGTGGATCTTCCAGTGAGGCCTCCCTTCCAACAGAATTTGGTAGATGAAGAGGATGAACCTGAAGTCCCTGAGGAATCAATTCATTGTTTGGATGAAGATGGATCAGGAATTTTCTTGACCAAAGAGGAACATGATGAGTCCAGCATGATAAAATAAGAAGAAGAACCTTCAGATTTTGTGAAGGGCTATCAGCATGCTATTTTCGAGATGCAAAAGCAATACAATCTTAGGAATATAGATGTTCCTATTACAGCAAACAAAGTACAGATTAAGAAGAATACCTCAAGGACAACTAATGATAAAAAGGAAAAAGCGAAGGTAGCTGAAGGTAAAGATGATCCTCCTTTTGACAAAAGGGACATTCAAATCTCTTCTCCTCCAAAAGAAATTGACAAAACTACTTCAGTTTTTAGTATTGAGAATGAGATTGCAAAGATTAAAATATCAATCCCTTTTAATGAAATTCTCAAGGTAGACAAATACAGAAGCAAAATTTTTGAAATGTTAAATTGACAACCTGGAGTGGCTGATATCCTAAATGTACAAGAAGATAATCCTATTATCTGTTTGGGTCCAAGACTTGAGGATGAAAAAAATGAAGAATTTCCTCCTTTCTACATAAGCATTACCTTTCATGATATGACTCTACATAATGCTATGTTAGATTCGGGAGCATCACATAATCTCATGCCTAAGGTCATCATGGAAAGACTAGGGTTAGAGGTTACTAGACCATACAAGGATTTATTTTCTTTTGATTCAAAGAGAGTTCATTGCATTGGGTTGATAAAGGATCTAGTTGTGGGGCTTACACAAATTCCAGCAAAAACCACTGTTATGGATGTTGTTGTTGCAGACATCCCACCTAAGTTTGGGATGCTTCTTTCAAGGTCATGGGTAGCAAAGTTTAAGGGCACAATGCAGATGGATCTTACATATGCTACCATTCCAGTGTTTGGTGAACAAAGGAGGTTGTACCGAGAAAAAAGGATGGCCTACATGGTGAGCAGCAAAGAAAAGCCTCAGAATTTTCCTATTTACTCATGTGATACTGGTCTTGGTTCAGCTATTCTTTTCAATGAGTCAGTTGGGAGAGAATTAGAAGACAAACCTGCAAAAAATCAGAGTCAAGAAGGACAGCAAGGAGATGAAGAAGAAATCATGGGCTACTGGACATTGTACTTTGATGGATCAGCAGGAAAGGAAGGAGCTGGAGCTGGCATTTGGATCACTAGTCCAACTGAAGAAAGTAAGTTTCTTTCATACAAATTAAACTTTGACTGTACCAATAATATGGCTGAGTACGAGTCTCTAGTCTTAGGTTTGGAAGCCTTGATAAAATTGAAAGCCAAAAACATTGTTGTTTGTGGAGATTCTGAGCTGGTGATTAAACAAATAGAAGGTTCATATCAAACCAAGGATGCAAGAATGAGAGCATACAGAAATTTAGTATTGGAAATGTTAGAAAGGTTTCAAACTTACACTTTCAGCATCAAAACTAGAGACCAAAACTCTATTGCAGAATCTCTTGCCGTTTCAGCCAGCCAGTTCATTATTCCTAAGCACTCTTCTAATGGTTATGAAGTGGAGGTTTGCCATAGACCAGTCATACCAGATAATATCACAAATTGGCAGGTTTTTGAGGATGACCAGCAGGTAAGAAATTTCATTGAATTAAAGGAAGAATTTGAGCATAATCAGATAGATCAGCAGAACATGTTGATAGAGTCAAAAGAGAGTCCAGAAGTTTTACAGTTACAAAAAAATTTAATACCCAAAGGCCTCATTCCTTTGGAAAAATTGTTTGATCAAAATGATGTTTTCAAAGCACCAAGATTACAAGCTAATGAGGAAGAAGTAGAAAACTGTAATTTAGGTGACTCAATTAAGCCTAAAATGGTGAAGATTTCAAAATTCCTTCCAGCTGATATGAAGATCAAATATGTTGAGATGATGAAAAGATTCATTGATGTTTTTGCATGGAGCTATGCTGATTTAAAACAATATGACTCTTCAATCATACAACATACCATCCCTATTAAGCCGAATGAGAAGCCTTTTAAACAGAAGCTAAGAAGGATTAATCCTCTTCTAATGCCTCTGATTGAAAAAGAAGTGAAAAAGCTTTTTGATGCCAAAATTATTGTACCAATTAGATTCTCAAATTGGCTTGCTAACTTGGTACCAGTCAGAAAAAAGAATGGAGAAATCAGAATTTGTATAGACTTCAGGAATTTAAACAAGGCTTCATTGAAAGATAATTATCCTCTCCCCAGAATGGATTTTATTCTGCAAAACATTGTTGGTTCACAAAGGATGTCTATGCTTGATGGCTTCTCAGGGTACAATCAGATTCTTGTCCATCCAGATGATCAGGAGAAAACAGCCTTCACTACACCATGGGGTACATTCATGTATGCAAAAATGCCCTTTGGCCTCATGAATGCAGGAGCAACTTTCCAGAGAGCAATGGATATTGCTTTTGCTGAAGAAAAGGACAAATCAGTGGTGGTTTATCTTGATGATATCACAGTTTTTTCAAAGAAGGAAGAAGACCATTTAAAGCACCTTGAAAGAGTCCTACTAAAGTGTAGGAGGTTTGGTATTTCTCTAAACCCAACCAAAAGTATTTTTGCTTTAACTTCTGGCAAATTTCTTGGACACATTATTTCTGAAGAGGGAATTAGAATTGACTCTAATAGAGTCAGTGCAATTCAAAAGTTAGATTTACCAAGAAGTAAGAAGGAAATTCAATCTTTTCTTGGGAAAGTTAACTTTGTTAGAAGATTTATTCCTAACTTTGCTGAAGTGGTGAAGAACATAACAAAGATGTTAAAGAAAGGAGCAGATTTTAAATGGACACCTGAGGCAAAGAAATCATTTGAACAAATTAAGAAAGCACTTACTCAAGCACCAGTCCTCATCAGCCCTGATTTTACCAAGGAGTTCCTGATCTTCACATTTGCTTCCGAAGACACAATTGCTGGAGTTTTATTGCAAAAGGGAAGTCAAGGTACTGAGCAGCCCATTTCCTTTTTTAGCAAGACATTGGCTAATGCTGAGTTAAAATATAATATCTTAGAAAAACAGGCTTATGCATTGGTGAAAGCCATTAAGGATTTCAGGATTTATGTTTTACACTCTCACATTATTGCATATGTGCCCAATACTGTTATAAAAGACATTCTTACACAAGCTGATCCAGATGGAAAAAGGGGAAGGTGGATAGCAAAGCTATTGGAGTATGATATTGAGATCAAACCCACTAAGTTGGTCAAGGGTCAAGGCCTAGCCAAATTGTTGACTCAGTCAAATCTGGACTGTATTGATATTAATTTAAGCACAGAAATCTCAGAAATTTCTGAAAATGAAGAGGAGTTGGTCCAGATAAATGAAAAGTTCTTGATCTCAGAATGGTATAAAGATATAGCATTTGTGTTGCAGCATAATAGAGCTCCTGATAACCTTTCAAAATCCAAAGCTCGGTTTACCAAGTTGAAATCTCTCAGATATTTTGTGTATGATCAAAATCTGTTTTGGAAAGATGCAGGAGGGATATTATTGAAGTGTCTCATTGAAGAAGAAGCTGATAAAGTAATTGATGAGTTTCATAAGGGAGATTGCGGAGGTCATCACTATTGGAAAGCCACTACAAACAAGGTTTTGAGAGCTGGCTATTTTTGGCCAACTATGTTCAGAGATATTTACAAAAAAATAGCCACATGCCATGAATGTCAAGTTTTTGAAGGGAAGAGAAAGCTCATGCCAATGCCCTTGGTTCCTATTTATACTGAAGCACCCTTCCAGCAGTGGGGATTAGATTTTATAGGGGAAATCCATCCTCCCTCATCAGGTCAGCATCGCTGGATCCTCACAGCCACTGATTACTTTACAAAGTGGATCGAGGCAATACCCACAAGGCAAGCAAATGATTCTGTAATTATTTCCTTCTTAGAGAATAATATATTATCAAGGTTTGGTTGTCCAATCAAGATCATTACAGATAATGCTCAAGCTTTCAAGTCCAAAAGAATGATTAATTTCTGTCATCAGTATCACATTTCCCTTGGACATTCCACTGCTTATTATCCACAGGGAAATGGATTAGCTGAGTCATCAAATAAGAGTCTTGTGAGGATCATAAAGAAGCTGCTGCAAGAAAATAAAAAAGCTTGGCATTTGAAACTGAAATATGCTTTGTGGGCTGACCGGATTTGCACCAAGAGGTCCATTGGAACATCACCATATGAGCTTGTGTATGGAACAGAGGCTATATTCCCAACATCTCTTGGGGTACCAGTAATGAAGCTGATTCAAGGATTAGAAGAGGAACCAAATGCTATACAGCGAAGGATCAATCAGCTAATAGCTTTGCAGGAGAAAAGAAATGAGGTGTTTGACAGTCATCAACAAAATCAGAACAGAATCAAGAGAGCATTTGATAAAAAGATCAAAGAGGTTACATTTCAGATTCATGATAAAGTGTTGAAATGGGAAGCCAGAATTGAAGAGAAAGGTAAACATGGTAAATTTGAAAATGTGTGGAAAGGGCCATATCAGATTTCTGCTTTCCATGGAAATAACACCTACATTTTACAGGAAGTTGATGGAACACCATATGCTGGAGGACCTGTTAATGGCAGGTTCCTAAAGCATTACAATTAATGATTCTCTGCCAAGTGTCTCACAAACATTGTATATAACCGTGTTATGAGTCTTTCTTGTTGCAAATAAATGACAAGCTGAACAGGAAGCTGAAGCCCGAGGTGAAGGCCCACAAAGCCAGAAAGGAATGCTTGTCAAATCTGTGTGTGTTTGTTTGGGATTGAACAAGGCACTGGACCTGCGAGTTCTTAGTGTACTACAGGAGCACACTATCCCAAGTGGAGCCACTGTTATCACTTAGAATTAAAATTTTATGTATATAGTCCTTTGTCCTAGTTAAATGTCAAAGGTTTGTGTCAAATGGTTTTCATTTCATATTTCATATTTAGGATCGGGAGTTTCAAAGGTGTTCATTTCGAATTATGCTCTAATCCTATTAGTTTTCCTCCATCATCATTGTGTTATAAGCCATGTCTTGTCTTATTCTATCCACCGAGTCTTTTCGTGATTTCGCAGTGTAGCCTCCTATTGGTCAATTTCGCAGCGTAATCATTGTTCAGTCATTTCACTGCGCAGTATCATCAAGCCGTTTCGTAGCGCATGATTAGAAATTTAAACTAACTGCGCTGCGAAATCGCGGATTCGTGCGTTTCGCAGCGAATATTACCTAAAGTGTCAGGTCTGTTGATGAGTCACTGATTCTGTCTTCTCATAACAGTATGTGTACCTCCCGTACGCATGTCTAAACGCTCATTAGTCGTCACTCCACCCACAGAATTATTAGAATGCACAGAAATATCATTACAACGGATTTTACCGTGCATGGATCGTTATGATGATCATAAGTGTACAGAAGTGGCAAGCCGGTGGATGATGTATTTGAAATTCAAGCGAGGCTGTTCAAGCGAGGCTGAGTTAAAAGAGAGGTGAACCATCTCAACCGGAATTGTTGAAATTTGACTGTGAAAATTTCCAAGAAAGAATTTGGCTGTGAAGATTTCAAACTGAAGATGGAAAGAAAGGAGCACAGGTCCGGCAAATGCCAAAGGAATGAACCTGAAGGTTTAGACATAACATTGAGGGACGAAGGCGTGAAGAAAGCTTTCAAGGATGCTGGATGCTGGAATTTCTGTAAGAAGCTGCAGGGTGGGCATGCTCAGGTAACCAAAGAGTTTGCTTTGAATTTCACCGGTTTAAATTCAAGAATAGGTATGTTGGAAGTTCAAGTGTCTCCGGAAGTTATAGCTGCTATAACAGAGATTCCTAGAGGGCAGCAAGAATGGTTTAAGAACTTTAAATTTGATATGAATCCATGCAAAGAGTTCTTAAAAGAGGCATATGTGAATGAAGACCTAACCAGAGCAGTGCCTAGGAACTATGTTAAGGAGCATTATGCCCTTCTTCTTACCTGTATTCAGAAATACTTAACATGTGAAGGCAGATATAATAAGGTCTACTCTTATCATTTCAAGTTGCTGTTACATTTTACAGGGAAGGCTTCCATTGATATTCCTTTTTACTTATTTCACAGTCTAAGTAAAATGTGTGATAAAGTGCAATTGAGAAAAGAGGATTGCGAGACTTCTTTATTCCACCATGGTTTAATTAAATTGTTGGTTTTAGATGGCCTTCAGAAGATAGGTAGAGACTAGAATTCATTCATCTTCATGGCCAATTTCCAAAGTAAAACAGGCCTTACTCCACAGCCAGTCAGAGAGCAACCAGTCGAAGAATTCACAATAGCTGAGCTTCAAAAGGAGGCCAGAGCTAAAAAGCAAAACAAGTCACAGCCTAAAAAACCAGTGAAACCCCTGATCATCAAAGAACAACCTCAGCAAACTACAAAAAGAAAGACTCAGGATAAGAAGGATGTAGCTGAAACAAGCAAAGCTGAGGCAGTTTCCAGAGTGAAGACAAGAAGTCAAATAAGTAGAGAAAAGGGAAAGGCCACAGCTGTTGAAGAAAGCCCAACATCTAAGGCAAGCCTGAAAGACCTATTAGAGGCCATTGAGTTGGAGCAAACTGAACCAGTGCCTATTGATTTGACACAGTCATCACCAGAAAGTGCCAAGAAGACCAAAGCCTCAAAAAGGCTTAAGTTTGATGAGCCAGCCCAGGAGTTTGTTTTCAAACCAAGAAGACCTTTAACTAGGAATTTTCAGCAGGTACAGGAAGCATTACCCAAAACAGAAGAAAAGGAAAAAGAAACACGACCTCAGCAAAAAAGCAGCAAAAGTAAAGCAACCACCACATCTCACAGAGATTATGTGGTAGCCATGAAAAGCCAAATAGAGGCAGCTGAGGAAGAAATTAATCAACTAAAGAAAGCCACTGAAGACTTGAAGGCAGAGCTAAGCCGAGTACCTGACAAATAAGTTCACTGTTCAGGAAAGCGGTTATGTCTCAAACTTTTGTCAAATTTTGCTTAATCTTGGTATTTTGAATATGTTTTAATCTCTGCTACATATATCCAAAGTCAAAGGAGTTTTTGCAATCAAGTAGCAGAGCGGTAAAAATCTCAGAAAAAAGGATAAACTGTTTAAACAGTCTCGCAGTTTCGTAGCGCGCTACGAAACTGCGAAACTACTGTAGGTGCTGTTTTTAATACAAGCAAACAGTTCGATAAGATAATCAGAGATTTTCAAAGGGATCACCTAAGTGACATGTAAGAGATCAAAAGAAGCTATCAGGCCATCCAAATTTTGACAGGTGTACCTTTAACAAAGGTGAAATGTTTTGACCTAAGTTTAAAATTTTTGGTTATAAAGTCACTTTATTATCAGTGATTAGGGTTTGGAAGGAGCTGCATACGAAGAGTTTTGGCTTGCACACCTGTCCATCAAAGAAGCCTCCAGCACATCGGGAACATGGTAATTCTCTATATTCTTGGGCTATTAAAGAGCTAAAGGCATGCTGCTACATATTCGAACAGGTGGTGGAAGACTGGAACCGAGAAAAAACAGAGTATTTCTCCTAGCATCACTGAACCATTAAAGCATTCAGCATCCTAGGCCAGCATGGAATATTGGATACTCATCTCAGCCATCTCAGCTCAACTGAAAAGAAGACCAGATGTCTAGAATCAAGAAGGAATCATGCTACGAGGAAGATAGAGTTAGAGTTATAGTTAAATTAGGACTCTTTAAACTCCAGATTAAGCACTTTGTTGTATTTAATGATTAGTTACATAGCCGTTAAGTGTCCTTAGAGATAAGGATCAAGTTATTAAATTCCCCTCATGCTGGAGGAGGAAACTCGAATTAGGTAGAAGTAAGAATGCTATAAATAGCTAAAACAGAGATGTAACAAAGGTTGGATATTTTATAAAAAACAGAGGACTGTTTTAGCTTATGTGTGAACAGAATTTCAGTAATGCAAATGACTGCTTTTCTTCTCAGGATTCACAATGGATCTTCTTGTTCAAATGTGTGATGGTATATTTCTTTAATGTTCTTTAAACAGTTTTACAAATGCATGATCACTCAGAATTCATTGATAATGCTTTGACTTCCTGTATGCCTTTGCAAACTGTAGTTTCATGTGAATTATGTTTGAACATTTAGATGTAAAGTGCCCTGATTTCTATGAAAAGATAGTGTTGTTGTTTACTGAGATATAAGTGACTCCATAAGCCCAATGGGTATCAAGTTAATATTTTGTCCAGCCAGCATACTTGTTCATTGTATCATACAAGAGTTAGCCATCTTGTCATAGGTCAACAGTAATAATCTTTGAGAGAGCCCTCTTAGGCTAAAGAGGCTAAGCTTTAGCCAAAGTCTGGTTTGAAATAGTTACTTGAAGTTAAGCCTGGTCTGTAGCCTTCCAGTGCATGATTTTGAGATAACAGCTGTGAAAGTGACAGTTTTGCTGTGAAAGTCTGTTACATTGTCAGCCAAAGGGGGTCAGGTGATCAGGACGTCCACAATAATTTTGAAGGATGTTTTGGGAGTTCATTACCATCACAGGGATATTTTGGGACTACCCATTTTCTCCATTATGCTAGAGGAATGCTGAAAAGATACAGAAATTGAAATGTTGCAAAAGTTGTTGCGAAACTGGGAGATTCGTAGTAGATGCCACGTTTTTGACACATACCTCATTTTGAATTGTAAATTCAAATTTTTGGGTTCCATAAGTTGTTTAATCATGCGGTTAGGTGTCATTAATCCTTAGGATGGTATGGTTAATGGTTTGTTATGCATATTCCAAATTTGATGATGTATTAAACTAAAAACTGCATTAGGTCATTAGTTCCTATTTTTCTGCAAAGTAGGTGAAAGTTTGATGTATCTAGATGATGAATGGTTTTCCTTTTGATCAATTCAACCCTGTTAGGTGGGAGTGGAATTTTTTGATGTGTATAATATGTAAAAAACTAAGAAAAGGGTTCTGGTGGTTAGTGTGAAGAAGCAAGGTTGCTATTTTGTATTGTGTGTCAATTTCTCAAGTGAATAGAAGAAGGCAGAAGGATTTTGACTAGGATTCTTGTGTCAGACCTTTGTTAGTATGATGTCCTCTATACTATCAATTTTATCTTATGTTGCATGGTTTAAACATCCGTCTTCATGTTTTAGCTTAAGAGTAAATATTGCAGAATTCACTGTTGTGATCTATTTTATATAAGCTGAACAAATTATGTGTATTTTCCTCTTAATGGAAATTCGAATTCATATGTGATTTGATGCTCTGATTGTCATCCTCATGATTCTGCACTCACCTTCCCTGCAACGAAATCATGTTATATTATCAACAAAACTACCTATCCTGCCCCTACCTAAAACACCTTCACTATCCCTATTCACTTGAAATCATTAGCTGAAACTAGTTCTATGTTGAGTGGGTTTATCTTCTCACCTTCCAGCAAAACAATAAATCAAACGTCCTCTTTTGATCCTCATAACTAGCCTAATATCAAATATCATTTAGTCAACTGGTTGAATGAGAAGAAAACCTAGTGAGAGAGGCCTCTCCAAGGCTAGAAGGGTTAGACTCAAGCCTAAAAGTGGTCTGTGGTTACCTTTGTAATCCTTTCTCACCATAAAGGAAATTACAGTGTGCTAGCAGGCCCCAAACTCCCAAGATATTTGGCCTCACTTGTTTGTCCCATTTAACCCAGGGGAGCACATGGGGAGCACACTGCATTCCTACTTTCTAGACCAAAGGAAATTTAAGTAGATTCTTTTGGATTTTTTCTAGGATATATTTTGGGATCCATGCAAGAGAAATCCAATAGAATAGAATGGCTTCTAATACTGATTTTATCAGAGCTAAACAACTTACACTTAATAGCCACCTAAAGCACCAACTTTTCATTCTTTTCTCCACCTTAGCAATGAGCCAGAACCAATCCTCCTTGCTATAACAATTTTTTTTAGTTGAAAACCCAAGTACTTCAAGCCCTCATCTAGTGGTTTGTATTCGTATGGGAGAAACTAGGTTATAGGATGAATCTTCACATCTTCCCACTCATGAAAGGAAACCATGAAATTTCTATTATTTATAGTCATTCTAGTGGCTTTCCCATAAAGGGAAAGAGTCTCCCTTAGCATGTTCATCTATCTTGGAGTATGATTAAAAAAAATGAGGAAGTTATCGAAGAAAAGAAGTTGCATAACAACCAAATCCTAAGTAGTGAGTGTTCCTTGAACTCCCCCCATCTTTTTTCCTCTGCTAGGATATGAATTAGCCCTTTTGCTACAAGAAAAAACATAAGAGGGGACATGGGGCACCCTTGGCACAACCCTCTTTAGGCACGAAAGAAGAGAGAGGTTGATCCACTTATAACACAACCACAAATACTATTTGAATACAACTCATTACCCGGGAAATAAAGTCTGGACTGGAACCCACATGAGTCAAAAGAAGCCTAATATAAATCTAGTTGACTTTGTAATAGGATTTTGATAGGTGTATATTGATGGAAACAACGTTTAAGTTTGGAATTTTTAAGCTGTGTAAGCTCTCATGATTCACTCCTATTGCTTCATGAATTTTCCTCCCCTCCAAGAAAGAAAATATTTCTTTGGATATTTGTTTTGAGCGAATGGGATTGAATTTGTAGGCAATTATTTTTGTTACTACCTTATAAATGGCATTGCATAGAGAAATGTGGTGAAAATATTCAAAAGTTATAGGATGGTCAACCTTTGGGATGAGAGAAATAAAGGCCGTGTTGAAGGATTTAAACATTTTCCTCTCTTATTTAGATCCTTCAATCACCGTGAGGGGGTCGTTCGTAATAGTGTCATATAGGCCTATAAATAATTTGATAGCCCAACCATTCAGACATGGGTTCTTGTCTTTCTAAAAATAGTGTAAGATATATATATATATATATATATATATAGAGGAATCGATAATGGGTTATTTTTGTATTCACATGACACAAGATTGATTCTAAATGTTACCACTATAACCTCTAAGTATCATTGCCTCGTTTCAAAGATGGCAACGTGGGCTTGCTTCAGGGGATTGAACATGGGACCTTTATCACTTACATTACTTTACATATCATGGGCTCACTAAGTGAGCTACCCTTGCAGGACAATATAAATTGAAGGACATGGGGATGGGATTTGATCCACTTATGTGTATGGATTTGTTGAAAAAAACAAGAGGAAATGTTAAAAATAGCATCTAGAAATTCTATTTTAATTTGTCCTTGAATTAAATTGGGAATTAAATTGAAATTATACTCTCATAGAAACTTGTAATAGTTAACTAAGTTAAATTGACTTAGCTGACTTAGGAAATTCGAGTTGGAAGTATATCTAGAGTCATGTAGAGTGATCCATAAATTTTAGGGACACATGTTCAATTCTTTTGAGTTGTAATTAATTAACTCAGTCTAACTGAGTTATAGTTAGTTAAACTTGTTCTAACTATTGGAGGAACTAGTAGGAGGTCTAGTAGTGGGGACGAGCACCAGTGCATCCTTAATACCACACCAGTTAATTGAAAGTTCACTCATAAATAACTCATGCATGTCAGTTCTGAGGAAGACCCAGTTGAGATTAGAGTTCAGGGACAATGTACTATCAGTTATATGATTTTCCGAGTTGTAAAGATGGTGCATGCAATCAGTAGAAGGCCTATGGATGGATTGCACAGTCATGGGTGGAGAATTTCCCAATTAAATATGGGCTAATTCTCTCAAGAATTGCACAAGGAAGTAGGGGCTTAGCAGGCAACAAATTTGGCTAAGTGTTTTCTTGATTTGGTTTTTGAAGGAGAGTTATAAATTGTACTAGTGCAGGAATTGTTCGGGTTGAACAAGCATTGTATTTTCTTCTTAGATCTTTTGGTTAATGCAATATAGATAGTCATGGTTTTTAGGAGTTGCTTTCCCGAGATAGATATTGTGTTATGTGCAATTCATATTCTTCCTTTTCTGCTTATTGTTTTCATCAATGAATTTTGGTTTCCGCTGAAGAGTAGAGTAGATTCTTGTCTTGTGTTTTAGCATATCACATAAGCCGTTGAATCTATAAGTAAAAACCTACAGGATCATGAGATCATTTAATATAATATTTTTGTGTGCAACCACTCATTCAACCACTACCTTAAGTTGTTCTCATGATGTCATGAATATTGAACCTTACCCAACAATGAAAAAATCCTCACTTTCCATCACTAAATCCAACGCCTTTAGAAAAACATTTACATAAATCCAACAAACCATACCATACATCTGATGACTTTACACACATTATATAAATATTATTTTAAAATAATAAAAAAATTATGTAATTTGTCTTTTTTAAATACAAAATTAAATAAAATGATTATAATAATTAATAAATTACTTAAAACTAATGTAAATTTAATTAAAAGATGCAGAGATTCCTCCACTATCTTGGTTTTTGCCCAAATTAATCATCGCCTTCACACTCCTCAGAACTGTGAAGTCTTTCTGAATGCCAGTTTAACATTACTGAGATTTGAGATTAGCAGAGTTAGGAAAACCTTAGATATGCTATCTCGAAATCTCCTGACTTTTCATTTGGAACTTTTAGGCTTGATTTCCGCCTCCCTATGGACCAGAATTGATGCATGTTCTGCTCTTAAATGCCTGCGGATGGTAGATCTCTGGAGGCAGAAACGAGCTTCAAAATTTCAGAAATTGATCCAAAAATCTTCTGCTTTCGATAGCCCTTTACCTTCAGTGGATAATTTTTCCCATAGTCGGCTTTTGACTAATCAACAGGCTGCCCTTCAGACCTGTGTTTTTAATCTATCTGGAGCTTCCCACCTGCCTGTGGATACGACTGTATCTTTAGAGACTGGCATAGGGACCTGCTCACCTTTGATTACCGCCATTTCAGGATCCAGCCACCCTTCCAACGGTCATACCTGTCCCTTAGCTGGCGGCCCTGCTCATTCGTTGCCTTGCTCAACCAAGACCTCAGTACAGTCTGCCCTCCTCCATTCGGACGGGCCCTCTCATTCCACCCTCCTCCATTTGAACAAGCCTTCTCAGTCCGCCGTCGTCCATTCGAATGGGCCTTTTTCTCTTGAGCCTAGCGGCTCTCGCTCACACAACTCCGTTTACTTAGTCAAGGTGATCCCTCCCGTGATCTTGTTGGTGTCTCCTTACTATGAACCCCTCTCCTTTGATCACCCTATCCTCTCCACAGATACCAACAACCAGATCTCCTTGTCAAGGCTGACCTCGCCTAATCCGGGTCCGATTTCTAGCGGGCCATTATATGGTTCGGATGTGGACATCTGTGTAGGTACGTCTAGTAGCAACCATATCTCCTCGTCGAGGTCGACCTTACCTAATCTGGATCGATCTCCAGCGGGCCATTATGTGGTTCAGTTGTGGACATTTGTGTAGGTACGTCCAATTTCCTCTAGAATAGTTTTGATGGTCGTTTTAACCCTTATAACAATCTAGATGGTGATTTGTATTTAAGAAAGATGGGTTGGAGAAACCTAATAAAAGTGAAATATTTTTAAATATAATAATAATAATAAAATATATTATGGTTTTAAAAATGATTATAGTTTTAATAATAATATAATAATAATAATATAGTTATTAATAAAAATGATTATAATTTTAATACTCGTAATTTTGAAACATAATAATGGTTATAATAATAAACTAACATAAATATAATAATTAATAATTATAAAATTAATTATAAATGTGATGCAACAAATAATAATTCTATTACTTATAAGAAATATAATGATAATATGAATAATCTTCCCCCTCCCTCTCAGAATAATAGGGTTGTCAAACTTTCTAGTTTCTCCTTTCCCCCAGCTGTCTTCACTCTTCTGGGAAAAGGTTTAAATTTTGCCTTGGCCCCTAAGAAGATCCCAGTAGAAGACATCATTTGTGACGTAGAGTTTGAAATTAAGGGCTTACCCGATAATATTAAGGACACTATTCAGCAAGATTGCGCCGTTGTCCTTAGGAAGGCAAAGCCCCCCAGAAGCAACATTAGCAAAGACAAATTTGATGCCCTCAGGTCCTTAAACCAGAATAAGGATATCGTGGTTCTAAAACCCAATAAAGGAGGGGCTGCTGTCATCCTTGACAAAGTGGATTATCACTGGAAGATGTTGGATCATCTTTGTAATAGTGGAATCTACCAAAATTTATCCAAGAACCCCCTGAAAAAGATCTCTAGAACTGTGAATAATGCTATCAAGTCGAGTAACTCTGTGGGTTCTGTTTGCCATAAACTCATTGAGAGTAGCCCCATTACTCCAAGGATCTATGGGCTTCCAAAGATTCACAAGAAGGGGACTCCCCTTAGGCACATTGTCAATACCATTGGTGGTCCTACTTACCTTCTTGCTAAATACCTTGCCTTGAAGTTTAGGCCCTTAGTTGGCCTCACAGGGTCTTTCGTCAAAGACTTTGTGTCCTTTGTGGATGAGATTAAGGGCATAAAACTTAACCCATGGGACATTCTTGTGATTTTTGATGTGGTCTCCCTTTATACGTGCATCCCTATAAATGATGCCATTAAGGTTATTAACCAGTTCACAGACCCTCATACCGCTCAGTTAGTTGAGATATGTCTTACTTCCACTTTTTTTAGCTTCGAAGGCGAGTTCTATGAGCAGACATGTGGTGTTACCATGGGCTCCCCCCTGTGTCCTATGGTTGCTAACCTTTTTATGGAAGATTTTGAATCTAAGGCTTTGGCCTCAACTCGTCTCCTGCCCAAGCTCTGGAAAAGATTTATGGATGACACTCATGCCATTTGGTCTCATGGCCAAGAAGAATTGGATATTTTCTTCAAGCATCTCAACAATCAATCCCCCGCCATTAAGTTCACTATGGAACAGGAAGTCGATGGATGCCTTCCTTTCCTAGATGTTCTTATTTCAAAGAATAACGATGTCTCCTTCTCCCACCAGGTTTTCAGGAAGAAAACACACACTGAGCAATATCTTCATGCCAGTTCCCATCATTTCCTCACTCAAAATTTGGGCGTTCTTAATACTCTTGCCACTCATGCGCTGATAATATCTAATGAAAATAGCCTCGATAAAGAGAAGGCCCACCTCCTTAATGTCTTTGTTAATAACGGTTATAGTAGGCACCTAGGTCAGAAGGCTTTCCTTAAAGCCAGTAAGAATTCATTGGTCAAGAAAAACCCTAAAGATCGAGTCTCGGGGTTTCATCTCCTTTCATCCAAGGGACCACTGATAAGATTGCCAGGATTCTTAGAAAGCACAATGTTCCCTCTACCTTTAGATCCCTTAACACAATCCGTAGTTCCCTTCGGTCAGTAAAGGACCCGGTCGACCTTAAGGATATGAGAGGTGTCTATGTTATTCCCTGTTCATGTGGGACCCCCTAAATTGGTGAGACTGGTCGTTCTATCAACCAGAGGATTAATGGGTACTCAGCTGACTTAAAACATGGAAAGGACTCGATCCTCCGCCTTAGCAGAGCATGCTGAGAAGATGAAGCATCACGTTTGTATTGAGGAGGAACATGTTATTGCTAGGGTTTCTCAATTTCACCACCAGAAGTTTAGGGAAGCAATTGAGATTGAAAAAAGGCCGAGCAAACTCAATAGAGATGACGACTAGAAAATTAGTAGTTGCTGGATCCCTGCCCTCTCTTCCTAGTCGTTTTCCCACTACCCCCTCCCACCCCCCTGCTCCTTATGGTGTTCCTCTCTATGGAGCCTTCCTGTCTTCCCTCCCCCTCTCTGATCATCAGGGTTTCCTTTTCTATCGTACCTGTGTTTTTTATGTTTTAGATTTTGATATTAAGAATAATTTTGTTTCATTAAATAAAATAAAATAAATAAATAAATAATTTTATAACAATTTCTCTAACTAAACATTAATAAAATTTGCTTAAGATTAACTAACCAATTTAAAACAAACTTCTTCCTTTCTTTCTCCTCATTAATTAGTTAAGTGTGGGAAATTGTGCCATATATCCTAGCTCCATTATTCAACTATCTTAATAAGTTATCAATTTAATGGATTATTCCTATTATAATCTCTAGATAATTTTAGGTTTTTGGTTGACTTTGATAGTTTTATTAATTGGATCTAATAATAGGTTTAACAATAGTTATTTGTTATGGCAATATTAACTTACAATTAACTATGTATATTTAACATTAACCCTTTTTGGATTAAATAAAATTAAAACTAACTTCCAATTAATTAACTAGATACTTAATTATACAAATTTAAAATAATATTAAATATCTAATTATATTACTTTTTTATAAATTCAATTTTGATTCATATTCATTAAATACGTTACCTTATAATAATAGATATTAAACTAAAATTAAGTAACCATTAATTACATATGGTTTAATATTAAACCCTTTTAATAAAATAAGTAAGACTAACTTACATTTAAGTTATTAACAATTAATTAAATAACTCTATCTTTATAACTCTTATATAAGTTTAATATCGGTAATTTTGATTCATTTTTATATATAATAGATATTAAACTAACTCTTAAATTAACTAACTTAGTATTTATTTATATAACTTTTATTTAAGTCTAATTAATTCCTATATATCCATTCCTTATTTAAATATACCTAGTCCAATCAAGTAGCTGTTTCCGAGTCAAATATAGCCGTTAGTAAGTCTGGTTGCCCAAAACAATATAGCTGATGCTTGGTCAAATTTAGCCGTTGGATGTTCTGCTCTATCTATTTATCATGCAGCCAAGATATGATTCTTCAACTTGTCCTAACAATGAACCACACTCGTTGGTTCGAAATGCGTCGACAAATGCATTTTAATGTAATTTGCGTTAGAAAATCTTCTCAAAATTTAATATAAATCACAAAAGCTTCAATCCTACAAAATAAAGTTAAATTTAATAAATATGATTTTTTCATAAAATAATTAGTTATCCATTCCATATTGATAAAAAAAATGTGATTCCCATGCTACGAGACTATTTCAAATTGTTTATCCTTTCCACCTATTGGGAATGGAACTAAAGCATCTACGTCTACTTTTTCAAAGTATTTATTATTTCCACCTTTTGGCAGAACTGAACTAAATTATATAGCTATACCATATTCTAATTAGGAAGACCAAACTTCAAGGAGAAAACAAAGGCATAAATTTCACCACAAATAAATATATTTTCTACTTAAAAATAATTAAGGATACCAAACTTAAGGAGAAAACAAAGGCCTAAAATTCACCACAAATAAATATATATTCTCGAATATCGAGGGCATTGGCTTTTAAGCATTCCTTTTCCTTTATGAAATGAACTCTTTGTCTTTGGTTATGGGCATACATTTTCCCTATTAAATTTATGTATTTGTGGGATGTTGTGGGCATACTAGATATTTTAATACGTTAAATATTTATTTTCTTTGTAATGATTTTCAGATAGGCTCATTCAAAGGTGGTACACTTAATTAATTTAATAAATATATCTTGATTTTGAAGTGTCAAAGACTTGGTGAGAGGCTTCAACAGACTAAGCTACCTATTAGGGCTTTGCGGGCATATTAGATGTCATCACTACAATCTTGTCCAATTATATGTGTGGGTGTTTAATGTTGTAAAATAATTCTCTTTTAAATTACATGTTTGTATTTTTAGGTCAAGTTAACATTTTTTTTTTTAATTATATGTTAGATTTTGTAATTTGTAATTTTGGCAATTTTGTAGGTTAATATTCATTTCTATTTTTTATTTAATTATGTAGGTATATATTTGGTTTATGTTTTACATTAATAGTATTTAATTTTTTTAATATTAATGATTAGTTGTAGTTTTTAAATTTTATTAGTGTTTTTTGTAAAGTAATTTTTTTATATATATTCCAAATAAGTAATTAATATATGTGGGAAAAAATTTGGTTACTGGTTTTTTATGTGGGAAACCAAACTAGTAGTATAAGGGTTTATTTTTTTTTTAAATATCATGGATAACCATATTATCTTTCAAATTGAAATTAAAACTATGAATTAATAGAAAACATAAATTGGTAAACATAAACAACTCCTTGAGATGTGTTTATCTTCAGATAACTAGTTTCCTTGATCATACTTCGAGAGGAAAATCCACCTAGAGAGGTGGTTGTTGTTCACTATTATTGTTATAAGAAGTAATATCATAATTCACCCATGCCTTTGCAAGCCTTGTGACTTTCTTGTTAAGCTTATCAACCTTCTCAACAATTTCAACCATACAGATTATTATCTCACGTTATTTGTCAGTTCTATTAGTAAGAATTCTATCCATCAGAGTTTTGAAAGTGCCAGTATAGGTTGATTTTCTACATGTAGGATGAGAAATGAGCCATGGTAGAATTTCCTACATCAGGGGTCCAATCTTTGGTTTCTTTTTCAACATGCCTATTAGGAATAAACCTTCTTCCTGTTAGACCTAATCTTCCACTTCAAAAATAGGTCTTTGTATTACTTAAGGATTAATGTTTCTGTATCTATCCATGGTGGCATGAGTAGATGAATGTGCATGATTTTGACTAGTAATAGGAGGAGGGGATTTGGAGGCTAGGGAGGACCTAATCAACCTCTTCTCCCTCCTTAATGGGAGGTTGAAAGGCAACACCTAGCCATGAGGTCGGGCCAACTATAGAAAACTACCCCATGATAGGAGACACAAAATGGGAAAGTGGAGCATAGAATGACACAAAGAGGGGTTCAAGTTAGGGTAGAAAGGGAGGGAGACCAAAGGGTGGGACTGCAAAAGAGGAAAACAAACTTGGGAGGAAAAAAAAAAGATGAACTAGGAAGACGAGGGTCCAAAAGGGGAGGCCAGGAGGATAAGTAGGTTGCATGAAGACTTAAAACCAACTCAGAACCCCATGCCATAAATCCCAACCAAGATTAACAAGCCAAAGAGGGAATATGAAACTAGAGTGCTATGAAATCGAAATTCCTAAAAAAAATAATATCATCACATCTATCATTGAGGAAAAGTTTAGGATGGAAATGAAGAAAATTATGAACCTGTGACTTCTTCTCTATTATTGTAGTGCACCCAAAGTTGTGGGTTCCAAGCTAACGAACTTCTAGTTGATAATGACCACAAAAACTGAATGCAAAGCTAGCTCCATCCCTAATTGCCATTGGTTCACTTGGTTCCTAAAATTTCCTTTCCTACGAATGATAAGTTTGTAGAGGACAACAATTTCCCACAATATCTGCTTAAATGGAAAATCCCAAGCATATATGTAAACTACAGGCTTCCTTTCCTTATCAACCCTCACCCAACTATTATCATAATATTCCATTATAATACCAAATTCATTCATGATTATCGCTCATCGGCTCCTCAAGTCTGTGTGCAGGATAGCTTGTCCTTCTTTGGACTCCCATGCATAAAAAACCATCACCTCCAACCTCTCCTATGCACAATGCAGATTATGATGTTGTTTCAGGTGTCACATCAACCATATAGGGTGCAATATCGTGGCCACTCTTCCCCCTTGCTTTAATTGCTTCACACTCATTTCAATTTGTGGAGGCCACCCCTCTGTTTGTGTACTCTCCTTGGGGAATTTTCGGTAGTGTTTTATATTAATTATTTACTTTAAATTTTGTGTATATATGATATTATGTTTTGTAGATTAAATATGCATAAATATACAATTTTTCAGTTCTATTGTATTTCACTGTTTTAATATTGATTCATATCGATAATATTCTAATTTATATGTATGTTGATTAAATTTAATATTAATGTTCCTTTTCTAATTATATGTGTGAATTATCTTTGATTTGCGGTATTTATCCATATGATGTAATTTGGATTATATTTGATTTGGGATTAAATTAATATTGCAATAAAAATACTCTTTTATTAACAAGATTGTGAAAGAAATTCCAAGTATGAAAAGAGTTCCATCATGATCCACGTTTGTGCATTGTGGAATGGCTCCATCAAGAGAGCTATATAATCGAGTATGAAATTACTTCTCTCCCACTATGGGAGAGTTATCTAATCATGTATGAAATTACTTCTATCCAACAATAGGAATTTGACAAATCAAGAAATCAAAATTTTGATTTGTTTAGAGTTCTAAGCAAAATTTCAAGGATCTCAATTGACACAAAATTGGGTAAAAATCTTGGTAGCATCATTCCATCATGCTCAAACTTGGATGGGGTGGAACTTTCCTCATGCTTGAAATTTCTGCCACATTCTTGTCAAAAATAAATTCTAGCTCCACCATAATTCAATTTTGTGCATGGTAGAGAAACTTCATCCTAATCATATATAAAATTACTTCTCTCAAATTATGGGAATTTGACAACACAAGAAATCAAAGTTTTGATTTATTTGGAATTCCAAGCAATTTTTCAAGGATCTCAGTTGACGCAAAATTAAGTAAAAATCTTGGTAGCATCATTACACCATGCACAAACTTGGATGAGGGTGGAACTCTCCTCATGCTTGAAATTTCTACCACATTCTTGTCAGATTTGTTCCAGAAAAAGGTATTTTTACTAAAATATTGGTAATCATACTGATCTATTATTGCAATAAAACTCCTTTTCATTATTAAAATTCGATAATATTAAAAATCAGTTTTCCCATCAATCCAAACTCTATTTAAAATTTTGACTATTTATGTGGATTTAAAATTGGTTGAAACCCCTAAGTATATTGTTCATCATGCATGGATCTTGGATCATGGTAAAATTTTATACATACCTAAATTTTCTACCAAATTCTTATAAATGTTAATAATAAAAATAATATTTCAATATGAGCCATAAAATAAATTAATTGAATGTATTCAACTCACACACACACACACAACACACACTACACACACAACAATTCATAAGTGACATGTACAAATATTATTAACATTTTTTTTTTGTTTGATTTACGTTGGGATTTTAACTTTTAATATCATGATTTTTGTAAAATACTTTATAAACACAACAATCACCAATTGAGTTATTCCCCATGGAAATTAATAACAATTGTTTAAAATGTTAATCATAAATAAAATAAAATATTTCATGCTCATTTTAAGTAAAATAACTCTCTCTTCTCTCTCTTCTCTCTCTCTCTCTCTATATATATTATTATATATATTATATATATATTATATATATATAATATAGATATATTTCAAGGAAAAAAACACATAATTTTTATTTATATTAATAAACAAAAGTACATTTTTCATATACATAACTGAATGTGTATTCAAATAGGAACTTCCCAGATCCCAACCGTGGCAAAAAAAGCATAATTGTCCAACAAAAATACATAAATACATGACCACAACCCAACAATGGGAAAAAAATGCATAATTGTCCAACAAAAATACATAAATACATGACCACAAGGTTCAACAATAGTCCAAAAAATTATGGATAAAAGATACCCATTGTCTAACAAAAAAGACAAGAAATAATAGCCTAAGAAGGCTTCAAAAAAATGCCATGAATAATCTAACAACAATGATAATGATTAAAAGACATCAACAGAAAACCAGGTATCTAAAGTTGAAGATATCAATCATCCATATAAGGCCGGTGATGAAAGCTAAATTTTTCATCATTTAAAACTTCTACAATGTGCATTAAGCCCCGATCTAGCTGAAAACCTTCCTTAGAAATCTTATCTGCTTCCCTATTTTTGTCCTTGTAAATATGAGTGCATGGAAAATATAAATAAGTACAATTGAATCTTTGTAAATCCTCTAAAATATGAACAAAATGAATATTGCGACATTGTTGTATCTCATTAACCCAGTTAATGACCAATAAAGAGTCACCAAACACTAGGAGTTGATGACATCCCTTTTCTCTAGAAAAAGTCAACAAAGAACGACAAGATAACAATTCGGCAAAATTATTTGTTCCCCTCCCTAACCCCATACATATTTTGTAGCAGTACTGATAAGGTAGATGTAAAATAAAGTTTCCTCCATATAAGTGATCCTCCCATTATTTAGCACCATCAAAGTAGCCCCACGAGCAAGATTTATCAAGCTCTTATGGAATAACATTTCTGGACTGAGGAGAAGCCATAGGCTAAGGGAAATGTGATAAAATAGCCAATACTTCCGCTGCCACTCAATCTGGAATGGAAGTCATATATATTTTTTTGTTTTGTTTTGTTTTGTTTTGTTTTTGTTTTGTTTTGTTTTTGTTTTGTTTTGTTTATTTTTTTGTTTTTTTGTTTTTTTTTGTTTTTTTTTGTTTTTTTTTGTTTTTTGTTTTTTGTTTTTGTTTTTGTTTTGTTTTGTTTTGTTTTGTTTTTGTTTGTTTGTTTGTTTGTTTGTTTTTTTGTTTTTTTTGTTTTTTTTTGTTTTTTTGTTTTTTTTTGTTTTTTTGTTTTTTTGTTTTTTGTTTTTTTTTGTTTTTTTGTTTTTTTGTTTTTTTG
>APFE031551420.1:119834-137046 GCA_000404065.3 Pinus taeda
TAGCTAGACACCCAAAAAATTAAGAATAGGTAGATCACTATGGAGTTTAGTGGACCTATTTTATACCCATAAGCGCCACCACTCGTCAAACGATGGCCCTTGCCAAACATAGTATTAAGAAATGGCCGAGAAACACTTAAACCCGACCTGGCGAAAGAAAGGGCATTCAACAAAAGGGTGCTTAATGGAATCACCATTATATTTACATAATGGGTACCATTGAGGCCCAATTTTTGTCTTTTCTTCAAAATATCCCAGGTATGGACCTTTTTATCCAAAATACACAACATAAAAAGATGAGACTTTGTTGGACTCTTTATCTCCCAAACTCCTTTCCACCACCACTCCCCCTCTCCATCCTCAACCACCACATTTGGATGAAGATACCCCACCTTTGGAGTATATATACCCACTAGAGAGTGAGCCCAAACCAACTCATCCTCAACTTGATAAATTATGTTGTGACCAATAACTAGGGCTTCCGAGAAACCTTGCCAGATTTCATAATGTTCCTACACAATTTTCAAATCATCCACCAAAAGCCACCATTAACGCTAAATAGTAGTATGTGTTGGATTGTTAATATGTGTAAGTTGGGAGATACCCTTGTCTCTAAGTGAGTCAATGAGATCATGTGAAAACGATGGATTAGACCACAACCTAGCCAAGGATCCTGGCCTAGTCGCACATTCAACCCATTTCCAACCTTCTAGGCCATCCCTGAAGCAATGAGATCAAAAGACATCACTACACTTGCAGAAGTATATGAATAACCAGTGGTGGAATTTCTGGTGTCCACATCTGCAACCATATTTGCATATGTATAACTTTCAAGTATAGAATTATCATTATTACCAAAACATAAACAATAATGACTAGTATCCTTGAGATATCTTAAAATCCACTTTATCATTTGCTAATGTTGTTTTTGTAGATTTGTAAGGGATCTATTTACTACTCCCATTGCATGTGCAATATCTGGTTAGGTACATACCATGACATAGATCAATCTTCCAACCATTGAGGCATATGGTATTTTAATCATTTCCTCCTTCTTGTTGTCATCACAAAGGCACAAATCAACAGTAAGTTTGAAGTGGGATGTTAGGGGTGTGCCAATTGGTTTGGCATCCTCCGCGTTGAACTTGTTTAGTACCTTCTCAATACATTTTTTTGGGACAATCACAACATTTTTTTCTTTATATCACACATAGTCCTCATGCTTAATATTTTATTATGTTGGACCCAAATCCTTCATTGCAGATTGACTGCCCAAATTCTTCAATCTATTGATCATGTTTTTACCATGTTCAACAATTAGCATGCCATCCACATATAATAGTAGTATAATACGATTTTCTTGGTCATACCTCTTGATGTAGACACATAAATAAATCTAATTTATTGTCCATTGGTGGGGTCTCTGTTTCAGTCGATAGAGGCTCTTCTTCAATATGTAAACTAATTTCTCTATGTCTTTTACTTTCAATTCTTCTGATTGCTCCATATAAATCTACTCCTTCGACTCTCCATGAAGGAAGGTTGTATTTACATCTATCTATTCACATTCTACATATAAAGCAATAAAAAGACCAATAATAATGCTTATGAAAAACATCTTACCAATAGGTGAAAAAGTTTCAATAAAGTCAATACCTTCTTTTTGGGAAAATACACCACCAATCTTACCTTCTTTCCTTTACCCTAATGTTTAATCTTATATAGGCATTTGTTTTGTAAGGAATTTATTCATTTGGAAGCTTCACTAACTCCCAAGTTTTTTTTTCCAAGAAGGAGTCCGTTTCATACTTCATTGTTTTCTGCCACTCTTTTGTAATCTCCACATTAGAAGTATCTTGAAAACAATGACGTTCACCTTCATCAGTTAAAAAGGGATAATTTGAGGGTGGATATTTTTTGAGGGATTATGATGCCTAGTAGAACTGAGAACCAACTATGGTGGTGTGTCTTCTTGTTGGATCTCTTGTAATGAGTATTAGAAGGTTTCTTCTTCCAGTTTTCCATCATGTTCTTGAATTCACTACTTGGTTTTTTGCAATGGTGGGATATTTTCTTATTATTTTGCAAACTTGCCAACAATTTTATTGACCTCCAAATCATCTATAGACCTTTTATGAGTATCTGAATCATTAAATATGACATACCTACTTTTAATAATTTTGTGTTTAATTGGATCCCATTGATGGTAATCAAAATCATCATCCACATATTTCAGACAAATACATTTCATTGATTTATCATCTAACTTAGTTCTATGCTCTTTGGGAACATGCATAAATGATTTACATCCAATTTTTTTATGTCAGAATAATTTACCTTCTTACCAGTCTAAACTTCTTCAGGAATTCCACCATCCAGTGCTATCGTACATGATCGATTGACAAGGTAACAAGTTGTCCTTATTATTTATTCCCAAATTTGTTTTTCCATTCCAATTTTTTTGCAAGATATTCCTCACCTTCTCCATGATATTGCAATTTATCCTTTTTACAATACCATTTCATTGAGGATTACCAGGGAGAGTCTTCTCTTGTTTCATACCAAACCTATTACAATAATCCTTGAATACATTGAAGCTATACTCTCCACTGTTATTTGTCCTCAAACACTTAGTAATTTGTTACTCTCTCTTTCAATAACAATAAGAAAATTTTGAAATGTCTCAAACATGTCACCTTTTCTTTTCATGGGATAGGCCCAAAACTACTTGGATCCATCATCTCTAAATGTGAAAAATATGAGGCTCATCCTAAATACTTCACATTGATTGGCCAAAACACATCGAAGTATATCAATTCAAATATATTTGTTTTCCTTTCATTACCACCTCTCATATATGAAGCTCTTCACTGAATACCATATATACAATGCTCACAAAGGTCAAGTTCATAAGATTTCAAACCTAGAAGCAAATCTTTTCCAACAAGGATTTTTAGGCCCTTTTCCCTCACGTGACCTAAATACTTGCGCCATAAATCCACCAAGTTTCCTTCTTTTGCAACAATAGCCACATCTAAGATTTAAGTTGTTTCCTTTAAGAAGTTTCTTGTTTCGTATCCTCTAGCCATAACCAATGACCCTTTACTAATTTTCCAACCACCTTTAGAAAATCTTGTGGAGAAATCTTCATCATCTAATTATCCCACGTAGATCAATCTTATATGAATTTATAGAATATGCCTAACCAATTTTAGAAAGATATTATGTCCATCCTTCCTCTTGATTCAAACATCTCTCACTCTACTAATATAATAGAAGTGATTGCTTCCCAAATGAAATATATCATAATCGTTGGCTTCATATGCAACAAAATTATTTTTGCATGGAGTTACATGGTGAGATGACCTATAGTCAAGTACCCAATCAATGCCACTACTAGAAGTATATAAACATGCTTCTTCTACTAAAAAAATACATAAAGAAACACTTTTTGTTGTCTCATCTTTCTTTTATGGCGTGTTTTTCTCAAACAAATCACACAAATTTTTCCATGGTCCTTTTGTTGTCTTCTTATTGGCCACATTGAAGTAAACATTATTTTCTAAAACTAAGAGATTGTAGCAATGACCTTTCTTTCCAACGATTTCTAGGCTTCAGTCATCATCAATTAGGGTTTCTTCACAACTCCCTCAATTGAAAAATATTAATCCTTTAAAATAAGTATATCCTCCATCTCTGATTTCCATATGGAAAAATTTGCCCCATTCAACTTCTCCATATCATTCTCTGTAGTTGTCTCCATACCGCTTAATATATCTAACTTGCACCAATACAACAAGAACCTACAACTGTGATACCAATTGTGAATAATAAAATAATAGAGGATGAAAATAAACTAAAAAAAATAAGAAGTAAAGATAAAATTTACCACAATACACTATATTTAGGTGGACAAACCAATAATGGGAAACCACGAGGAAATGATTAGAGCCTTATTTAATCAACAAATGAAAATACATACATCCATTCACTTCCTACTCACACGTACTCTAATACTTCCTACCACCCCTTTGAATTACCATGGGTTATTAAAGGTTTTATTAACATTTTAACTTAAATTTCTTAATGATCGTCAATATACCAAGTTACAAAAATGCCAATATCTAAAACATTGTGGAAGTAGATATATGTATTTATTGGATCCCACTCAGTGAGATTTCTTCCAATGATGTAAACATTTCATTGATCGAGATCCTGATAAAATGAAATATTAGTTGAAGGAGAATCGATATTGAGAAGACTAATCACGCTAACACTAATATACCACATGGCTCTTAGTTGCTCTCTCTCTCTCTCTCTCTCTCTTTATATATATATATATAACCCATGTTTATAAATAAATATGTATACATATATAAATAAACATTTAAGACAATAGTTTACGAGTGTAAATCATGTTTCAAAAACAAATGTATTTGCATAAACAAATATATATGCAATTATTATTATTATCCAATTTTAAGCTCACAGCCATGCCAAACACCAAATTGGTGTATGATACCCCCTTGTTTTTGGGACAAGGGATCCACCTTCGCGTAGTGATTTGACTACTAAGTCTATGAAGGCATACATACTCTACCCCCCCAGTTTTGAACCTGTGACCACTTAGGAGGAAAGACATGCTCTTAACCATTAGGCCTACTCAAGTTGTCATTTAAAATAGGTCATTTAAACTAATATGGATGTATGTAATATATAAATGATACGACCAAATCGCATCATGCATCAACAATCCATGCCATTCCCACACAATTCGTATTATATTTGGATACATGACCCACCCATTCTCCCTATAAGGGCCCGGGGTTCCAAGATCGTTCATCCACCATTGTCACTCTTGATATATCTATATATATATATACATGCGCCAATGGGACCCATCCCTCTACCCCATCAGGAGTCGGGGATCCCAAGGCCGCACATACCAATTTTATCTCAGTTGCTTCTAATAATCAGATGTATGTATTTTGCAATTTGGATACATGCCACCCCTCTCCTGATTATCTAATATCTATCTATCTATCTATATATATATATATTACATATATATATATATAATATTATATATATATACATAAATATATATATATATATCTATATCATAAATATATATAATATATAATATATATAATATATAATATATAAATAATATATGTACATATATATACATATATATATATATATATATGCCAATGTGACCCATCCCTCTACCCCATCCGAGGTTAGGGATCCCAAGGCCACACATACCAATTTTACCTTAGTTGCTTCCGATAATTGGATGTATGTATTTTGCAATGAATCGACAGGACCCACCCCTCCGCCCCATTAGGTGTTGGGGTCCCAAAGGCCTGTGTTGTGATAACCCATTTACATTTACTCACCTAACCGCTAGATGCAAGTCTCATATAACCACGGTTTAAATGTGTAATCTGTTGTGGGCCCACCCCACTACTCGTCATGGGTCATGGGTGACAATATCCGTGGCACAATGGTGTACCTGCTCCCCATTTGTCGAATCAGTGCTCCAACATACCATTGTAGCAAGTTTGCAAGGGGCCCACACCATCACCCATTAGGGTTCTCAGATGGTAATCCATTCACAATGCATTCGACCCATTAGTTTCATAAAAAAAGTGCATATCCTACCTATGTGCATTTTATGTAACCTTCATTTGTTGAGCCTTAGTTCCGATGACAAGTTTAATAAACTAATAATAAAACAATATTGTGCTTATGAGATTTGTTGCTTGGGATCAACTTGGTAACAAGAATTGTTTGACAATTTGCAATAGTTTTGTTTAAAGGAAATAACAGGCCTAGGTCGAATTGCAATGGTAATTTAAATTGAATACATACATACATATATAAACATGGTAACAAGCGAGGGTTGGTTGTAATAGCACAAGACCCACATTAACATTTACATCAGTGTAATTAAATTTGTATGGAAGGTCAGTAGCTCATACATCAACATTATTAATTAAGTGAGAAGCACAATGTTAAAACAATGATATAAGAGAATGCTTGGGCTGAAACCACAATCCCACACTGATAATGAATACACTAACGTTGTTAATTAAATGAGGATTGAGCCAATTGTTTACGTCCAGTTTCTAATATTCATGAGGCCACTCATGTCTTCACACTATTAAATCCCGATGAGTGACTGTACAAGCCACCCAAGCTGAAATAACTATAATGCAATAGGATATAATATTAACACATTATACCATTATGCTAGCAAATTATTTAGCAAATTCCATTAGTCAACAAAACTACAAAAGTAAAGGTTTTTGACCTAACTTCGAGGCTATGCACCATACTTTTAAACAGTTAACTAAGTGAGGTTTATCTAACTATCAATGTGAATTTTACACTATAGTGGAAAATTTGCACATTGAATTCACATCACAACTCTAATATTATTCAACACATGAAATCAATTGTGAACTTCCAAATTCTCATCAGATTACCATGACTAGAGAAATTAATATTTAGATCAATAATTGACTCACTTATATCATTAAATACCATTCATCAAGTAGATAATTTGAAGAAGTAAGCACTCAAGTATAATTTACACAAAGACATATAACATAAAAACATAGCTCAGCATCTATGAAAACAATAAGAATGGTTCACATTACTTATTTGAGTGTTGAAATGGGAAACTAGAGGAGGGACTTCCACTCTCCTCCCAATCATAGATCAACTGCACTGTGAACTCTCTTGTAGCTGATTACCCTTGACCTAGATCTAAAGTCCAAGGGAATTGCGGGTGGTTTGACAACAAACTAGCAAGCACCTAGTTCAACCTTTGATTTCCACACTTATAAACTCTAATTTGAGAAAGGGATCAATCAGTGGTTTTATAGAGGCCTAGTGCTCAGGTCAGTGAGCTACCTACACAGATAAAATGAAGGTTACTATAGCGAGATAGGGATTTTCCAACTATCGTTATGAGATATGGGGCAAGAAATCTAGATTTCTAAGGTAGTATGAGAGTTTCTAGTAGGGATGGTGTGATTAGCACTAGCGTGAAGGAGGAAATGGTGCACTTGTTTAGCAATAATCAAAGATGACACATCATTCTTAGCAAGATATGATGTGAATGAGCCATCATATTTTTAGAGAGTAAGAATTTGAGAGGGATGGTGCCAAATAACTGGTCGATATCTTTCCTTTAATATGGCGGTATATATTTATGGGTCGCACTCTGAATCCTTAGCATAGCTAGAGGCACCACCCTAGGTTCATTGGTGCCTTTTCCCCCATGTCTTGTTTCTTCAAGTTGTGTTTCCCAACTACTTTGCCTCTTAAAGGCACAAATAGTTGGTGGTTCTGCCATCTTTGTTTTATCTTTTTACATCAAAGTTATTCATCTAGGCTACCAACTCTAAAATTAACCAGCCACATTTTATTAAAATATTTGACAGGAGAAGTGACTTTTCCCACGTGTGAGTGGTTCTAGAATTAGATAAGGCAGGATAAGGTTACATTCGATTCTGGTCAGCAAGTAATTATTGGCAATTTTACCTTAGACCAGGGATCGCTAAGTTAGTATAACCTTCAGTTATGAATTTTAATTATTAATTTCAAATATTAAAAATCAAAGTTTTGGCTAGTCGTAGCTTTCTCTCTTCATGCCTGAGTAGCTGACACCGTAACATGGGTAGAACAATGGGATGTTACAAACACTCATTTTTACCACATTTAATTCCTAGTCTATAAATAAGATTTGTTACAATACTGTGGGATAATACTATGGACCAATACCATAAATTATCAAAACCATGGTCCCAAACAACCCTAGCTCACTTGAATTTACACATGACATTTAAAAAATATAAGGTTTGCACTAAGAAAGATTTGATTCTTCTCCGTGCTTGGTAAATTCAAAATTAAGATGGATATATTCTTATTTTTAATTTTATTAAAACCTTGATATGTGCTCAACATTTTTCTTTGACATGTTTGATAATTTTTATAATTTAATTTTTTAATGTGATATGCTTAGCATTGCTATTATATAGAGGGAGATTAGAAAAAGAGTTTATTGTAGGTATTGAGTTTTTATATGCTTATTAACTAAATTTAAATTTGAAGTTATGAAATATAATGGTTACTAATATGAATCATTATAAAATGAATCCTTTTTTTTGACACAAATGAGTAGTGATTTTATTAAGTCTACACCCGATCACAATAAATACATGGGGAATTCAATACATTGTCATTTTTATATGGGATCTTTCATTGAGGTAATGGCTAAATTCATGGGATACAAATCCTAGTATTTTCTGTAGGTACTACCACTAAGTCCTTCTACATGTTTACAAGAGTAGATTGTAACACATATTGTGAGCACAAGAGAATGCAACACAATACATTGAACTATTTGGGAGGATTTTGGAGTAGAGAATCCACGTGGAGTTGGGAACTTGAAGCCAAGTTAGAACCTGTTTCATGTTCTTGTTTTTCTTTATTGGATTTCCTGCTTATTGTGAGAGGTGGTTCCACCTCATTCAAGGAGAAGGATTTTTTAGTGTTGTCTCTCGTGCATGATTTTGCATGAGCTACTCTATTTTCCATAACTTCCTTGTAAAATTTTGGGGTAGATCTCTTCATCTCCGCAAGAGCGGGGGGTGTCAATTCCAATGCTCTTTTCTCAAAATATGTGTTTGGACTAGGAGGGTCAACTCGTGAAGGGGATTTCTCTTCACTTTCCGTTGGCGCTTCTATATTTCCTTGATCTTCATTTGGGGATTCATCCATAGGGGTATCTTCTTTTTGTTCTGGATCTTGAAGAGCCTCAAAAGAGTTTTTGCTGAAGGAAGGTTCTGGGATTGGATCTACTTCAGAAGATTTATTTAGGGCTTCAACCTTGTTCTCTCGATTCCTTCTTCACTTTTGTGCTGGTTGGAAACTCATCTCTTTAGAAACAAGGGATTGGGATTACTCATAATTTTTTTTTCTAGGGGCATTTTTTGGCAAATTTCCCATGAGTATGACAATCGATGCATTTAAAAGGAATTTGCTCATAGTCCAATTCTTTAATATGGCTCCATTCTCCAAGATTTATCATTATGGGCTCCTGTAAATCTTCGTGAGGTTTACCTCAACATAGATACGAACAAAAGGAAATTGACCTCCTTTTTGTTTTTCTTTATCCAGATAGCAGTATAGCTTGTTTCCAATTCCTTTTAGTGCACCAACCCCCAAAGATGAAGAGGGAGGTACGACATCCAAACACACATTAGAATGATAATGATCTTATAATATAGATTGAAATAAAGAGTCCATGGAGTGATACATATGCGTCTGAACCCCAGGAAACACAGACTTGATATGAAAATCAAATCTCTTTCCATTTTATTAAGAAACAAAAATACATAGAAGCCCCTTCCAACTGCAATGAAAGTTACCTGTCCTTGAAGCTTGGGGGCCCATTGTTCCATGATCCAGGTTTCAACAACCCTTGAATTCGACCACAAGCCCATAAAATTTCCGACCAATGATTTTTTTGAGAGAGCTAAGGCTCTCTTGCACGGATCTAAAGGAGAGAGTTCCACCATAGGGGTCTCAGCTAATTTCTTCACAATTTTTTTTGGGGGGAGAAGAAGCCCCTTGAGGTTTTTGAGCCTGCACTAGGGCTCTGAATGAAACCTCCTCCTTCATGTCATTGTGAATAAAATGCTCCAGCAAAGAGTAGACCCAAACGACAACAGAAACAAGTGAATCAACGGGTTTGAATATGTTAGAAAAGCAGAAAGGCAATAAATATTTTCTTGATCTTGATAGTTACTTGTAATGTTTCTTATTATTACGATTCTTTACATATTCTTTCTTTAGTTCATCAAGTAATTACCAAAATATGCAACACATAAAACAATAGACACCAGATGTAGGCACATGCCAGGGAAGAACCCCCCTCGAGGGGAAAACCTAGTCAAGATAATTCTTCCTTTCAATAGTATTCTTTGAGACTCTTCACCCTAGACCAAGACCAGACCTTCCCTCCGCACCATGTTAGCCTCCCAAAATTTTGACCTCTTCCCAACAACTTTGACTATGCAACAACTTACGACAACTAGCAACTTTCGGAAACAATGAAACATGTAAGACATCAATCTCCCAAAGGGCACGAAACAAAGAGAGAGAGACACCAAAATTTTGATTTTCCTTGTCTCCTTAGACTTCCCCAAATTCACATTCACTTCGGCTTCCTGGCAACATTCTTCGCACCTTTTCCCAGCTATAAGAGAACTTCGCACTTCTACCCAACAACAAGAGAATTTCACATTTCTTACCAGCTACAAGAGAATTTGAACTTGATGAGAGAATGACACTCCAGATGAATTTTATGAACTTCCTTTTATAGGCTTCTTGTGGGGTTGAATAGGGTCATAAGGCCAAATTGATCTTCCATTAGGCCGACATGATGTGGAGGTTAAATAAATATTTGACTCAATACTTAACCTTTTTTACATGATTCAAAAGCCCAAGAAGGGTCTCTTTAAATGTACAATAACTCTATAGAATCAAAATAAATCCTGGAAGTCCTCAATGGGGACTTTGACCTAAAAGTGGTGACCCAAGCATGAAGCCCATGCTTTAATAAATCACAATAATAATAATAAAAATTATTTTCTTTATTCTTTTGACAAGTACATTACATAATGACTCAAGTACATTATTGAAGACCAAACATAGTTACATTTTCCAACACTCCCTCTTAACTAGGGAGATATTCATAATGTACAAATACAATGGAAGATCTCAAATTATATGGACCATGAAGAACTTTAGGCACGACAATGCCATGGACTAGATTACTGACTAGGGCAATCTATCCAAATAGTCACTGAAAAGTTTAGGCACCATAATGCCAAGAACTAAATTCCTGACCAAGGAAATCTATCTAGGTGGGATTAAGAGGGACTCAAGCTTTCAGCCCCTTTAGGTACCCTCAGGCTTACTTGCTAACCATCAATGCAAAATCTAGGCGTGTATCCAAAACATAGCTCAATGACCAACATCATCTTTCCAACTTCGGGACTTAGACATCAACACAAAGTGTCAGCTAGATGTCTTCCCAGGAAATGTTTCACTCACAAAGCCTCAACACCCCTTGATCCAACAGATCAACAATGACTAATCTCTCCTAGTCAAATTGATTGGTAACCAACATGCTATCAAATCCTTCGAGAGATTCACCTGTGCAAACTCAACCCCAATCAATAATATACTTTCATATGTACATAATCAAATGCAAACCTTTGGGGTCGTTCTAGATGTTTCTCCTCAACTCAGTAGGACTATAAACTGAATATTTGACAAAAGATTCATCAATTATATGCTTTCCTACTTTTCATGCAACGACATATACTTCAAAATTCATTCAAAACCAAGCTATGCCCTCCCTCTCAACCAGGGAGCATCTTATTATCCAGACTCCCTCTTAATCTTAGGGAGATCTCTTCTATTCATGCTTCCTCAGGGATATCAACTTCTTATTTTCATCATTGAAGAATATTTCGTGGCTTCCAACCATTTCATCAGAGTTATTATCATCCTCTTCATGCTTATCACATCAACGAGCATCTTCACCATAATGAAGATTGTGTACCTACACAACTTAGATATCAAGTACAACAAAATCTATAGAAGCATGAAGTTAGCCATATCAAAATCATGGAAGCATTACAACTTTATACATATCAGATACTGAGACTTAATTACAAAAAAGCGACCTATACTCTTCAACATCTTTCCAGGGAATTTGTCATAAACCCTAGAATACTTCATAATAACTTTCATTCCATCTAGGGTTTCAATGTTTCTTCCAAAGATATGACATACCTTACTTCAACATATAGAGAACCCTAGAAACAATTCAAACAAATATATATCTACAAGGTATCTAACCACTTTCAGAGTTCATATGTTATATTTCCACTAGGGTTTCAAACAAATCCTAGATTTCATACAAAATAATCAATCAAAGTCAATCGCAGCTTAGTCATTAACATGACCAACTTCCACTAGGGTTAGTTCCAAACCCTAGATTTCTGATCAATCATCAAATCCCAACCAAAACTCATATTTCAACAATCTTACAAATCTCAAATTATCATATTGTCATCATACATAAGAGATTTTTACTTTTACTAAGGTTCAACTCCAAAACGCTAGAATTCCATTTTCACAATCTCAACAGTGATTAAATAAATAGATCTCAGATTGTTATATCACACACACTACATAATTTAACTACTACTACGGTTTAGCTGCAAAACCATAGATTTCCAAATATCGTCATCCTATAATCTCAGATAAGGACTTATATTAACTCCTAAGACTTATGACCATCAATAACCAGGTCAACACTCATATCTAGGAATTCATAATCGTTAATAAGCATATCATATGTCCAAAAAAATTAATACATCCGACCTAGACCAAGCTAGGGTTTTTTACCAAAAGGACATATCTATATATACATAGGGATTCATCATCATGCAAAGGTATTTCATATCATGTGTTAGTCAAACCCAACTTCAAAAAAGTAAATAGAAGTTATACATATAACAATCTTGATTAAACTAGGGTCTGATCAAACAAACACACACATACTAAGGAAATAATTTCTAAGACATTATAAGGACATTTCTTACACATTCCACCAAACCCTAATGAGTTAGGGTTTCAACATAGGGACATGGCAAACCCAACATTACCAAAAATTCAAAGGATCAAGATTTTATACCTTATCATTCAAAGGGCCTAAGTTAGGTTTTCCTGATCATACCAAAATCCCAAATATGACATTGTCAACAAAAAAAAAAATCAAATATCATTTTCTCAATAACCCTAAACAATTTAGGATTTCACTCATTCACATCAGCATACCCTTGGATTAGGGTTCTACAAAATTAGTTAAGAATATGAGTGGGGTGGGTAGATTTATCAAAGTGATGAATCACCCAAAAAAAGGATCACTATGATTCAATATCGCTAGACACAACAATGTTAGTAATAGATTGTCAAATGAATAAACAAAATAGATGAATGTTTAAAGCATACCTTTGTACTTTGACAAACCTTGTCTTGAGAGGTCCTCTTTCATACTCCTTGAGAATATAGCAATCATCTTCCCTAATCAAGACAACAAATGGAGAAAGGTGATCAATATTTAATATATTCAAAACTAATTGAGTACATGAACCCAAAACTGAAAAGACATGAGATACTAATCTTAGGGAGTTTATGGGGGCTCCCTCCAAATCTTGGGGGAAACCTACAAACTTAAAACAACACAAAAAAATTTCTTTTCCAAAATATGTTAAAAACCTATAAATTCTAAAACATATACAAACAAGATATGTAAAGCTACAAGAAAAGGACTTAATAGTGTAAGTTCCTAATGTCGGGTTATTTAGGCTTGACTTTCTTTGAGTCTCCTTCTACAATAAGGTTGGCTTGATCCTTTCCTCTCTTCTTATTCTATGGATTCTTGGGAAAATCACTTTTGTAGTGACACTTCTTATGACATTGATAGCACTCTATCTTGGACATGTCAACTTTTTTCCTCGACCCCTTCGATATATTTCCTTTATGATGAAAAACATAAGAATTTGATACTCCTTCATGATTGGAAACCATTGAGATCCTTAATTATTCTTGACTACAAGTGGTCCATAATTCTCCAAAGGTGGGAGCTACCTTCCAACTGTTGAGACTTGCAGCCAATGTACCCCAAGAGGGTGGAAATCCTAATAGAGCAGTGATCACAAGTTCTTTGTCCAAAAAAATCTCATCGATGGCTAATAGATCATCTCTGAGTCTAGCTATATTCACAAAGAAGTCTGCCACAATATCCTCTTTAGTCATATTTGTAGTCCTCAACTCATTCTTCAAACTTGCTACTTGACCAATGTTCTTAATAGTGAACGACTTCAACAAGGCTTCACACATATCCTGAGCATGATCAATGTTATCTATGGATGCAACAAGATTTTATTTTATCCCTTATACCATCAGAGTCATAGCCAACATTTCTAAATCCCCAAACTTTGCTTTTTCGGTATCACTATCTTATTCTATAGGCTTCTGTACATTTCCTTTTACCAAATCTAGCATCTTGTTCTTCTCGAGGATTAGGTCAATCCTCTTCATCCAGGATCTGAAGTTAGATGCTCCTTACAATTTTTTCTCACCCTTGATTGAGTTAGACATCCTCCTTGAATATAATAGACTCCTTCCTTGAGATAGTACCTATGAATGGATCAAGTGCTTGAGACTGCCTTTTTCTTCTTCTCCAAAGCTTTGATACCAAGTTAGAAAATCAGAAAGGCAATAAATAGTTTCTTGATATTGATAATTACTTGTGATGTTTCTTATTATTACAATTCTTTATATGTTCTTTATTTACTTCATCAAGCAATTACCAAAAGCAGCAACACATAAAACAATAGACACCAAATGTAGGCACATGCCAAGACAAAACACCCCTTTAGGGGAAAACCTAGTCAAAATAATTCTTCCTTTCAATAGTATTCTTTGAGACCCTTCACCCTAGACCAAGACCTAACCTTCATTCTACACCATGTCAACCTCCCAGAATTTTGACCTCTTCCCAACAACTTTGACTATGCAGCAACTTACGACAATTGGTAGCTTCCGAAAACAGTGAAACTTGGAAGACTTTGATCTCCCAATCTAGGGCACGAAACAAAGAGAGAGAGAGACACCAAAATTTCAATTTTTCTTGTCTCCTTAGACTTCACCAAACTCACATTCACTTCGAATTCCCAGTAATAGACTTCACACCTTTTCCCAGCTACAAGAGAACATCGCACTTCTGCCCAACAACAACAGAATTTCACATTTCTACCCAGCTACAAGAGAATTCGAACCTTATGATAGAATGATGCTCTAAATATTTGATGACCTTCCTTTTATAGGATTCTTGTGGGTTCGAATAGGGTCCTTAGGCTGACTTGATCTTCCCTTAGGCTAACGTCGTGTGGAGGTTACATAGTTCATATTTGACTCAGTACTTAACCTTTTTACATGATTCAAAAGCCCAAGAAGGGTCTCTTTAAATGTACAATAACTCTATAGACTCATAATAAATCCTAGAAGTCCTGAATGGGGTCTTTGACCTAAAACATGGTGACGCAAGCATGAAATCCATACTTTAATAAGTCACAATAATAATAATTAAAGTTCTTTTCTTTATTATTTTGACAAGTACATTACATAATGACTCAAGTAAATTATTGAAGGCTAAACAAAGTTACATTTTCAAACATAAGACACACCCAACTCAAAAATCCATGCATATCAACCATTCAAATGGGCTCAAGCTTGCTCCAGATCCGCAAGAAAATTTTTGATGGCTAGGGAAACCCTAGCTACTTGATGTTGTAATCCATAAAGCACATTTTCTGATCATTATAAAATGAATCTTAATATATATCTACTATTTATATTTTATATATATTTCACATCTAATATTCTTATGTATAATTATATGTCTATTAATTAAATTTATTAAGTTTTTACATTGATATTTATTATATGTTTTGAAATATCATGTGGTTTTTTTATAAGCTCATAAACTTATATTATGTTGTGAAATATGTACAAAGCATATTGCATAGAGACACCCATTTTGGATTTACCAGATTGAAAACCAAACAAAGAAAGTTGATCAAGGTTTAAATTTGAGTGTATAAAAAACCATGGATTGAGCTAGGTGTGACCATGCTCATTGAAAATAGAGTTGCAAAAAGAAGTTGTAACAACCACACAAGCTTAGAAGAACATTCAAAGCATGAAACCAAAGAGCCAAAAACCATAAAAACCATTGAGCTTACTACTTGTGGCTTTTCTCCGTGTGGATTTCATGCCATTAACTATCTGGAGTAGGAAACACATGGTTGCAAGGGGGTGGCTATGCTATATCAAATAACAATGCTGCCTTTAGTCATTGCATCCTCTCGTCCATAATCTGATACAATAGGTGGAGCTCCTCCATCCGAAGGAGGAGATAATATTTGCTCTCGTTACGATCAAACATGACTTTCCCTAGCAAGTTCTTGACATGCTAGTGTAATTTGACTGTATGTAGATACTAGATTCTATGAGCTCTTCGGGTACCCAAATTTGGCACCCAATTATCGACTTATTCCAAGGCTTCATACTCTAACATTCCGTGCCTCTCATTAACCAATTCTTGCTCAATGTAAGATAAATCTTATTGTACCACTAATGAGACATGTTATTTATACTTGTCTATTGAGGCATAGGCTTGGAAATTTCTTGTTGGCATGCAACCCAAATGCCTTTTCATGTGAAAATACTCGATTCTATGAGCTCTTGGGGTACCCAAATCTGGCACCCAATTCTTGACTTCTGCTAAGATTTTATAATCTGACATTTCATGTGTCTAGTTGACCAATTCTTGATCAATGTTGGATAAATCCCGTTGTGCCACCAAGGGACATTTCCTTTATATTTATCTATTGAGGCCTTGGCTTGGGCCTGGGCTTAAGAATTGCCTGCTAGCTTGTGACCGCGATGCTTCTTCTCGAGCGATTTATTTCTCTAGGCATTGTTGGTGATTAAAGACCAACATAAAATAAATGGAACCCATAGTTGAGGGAAATGTAAATGGTTGGGAACATGAAATTTTGAGTGGGGAGGCGAGAGAACAACATTTAGGCTTGAGAGAGGGAAAAGAATGAGCGAAGGGAGTGCTAGAAGAGCCAAAATGACTGGTGAGACCATTGATAAAAGATCCCAACAATGTAGGAATCAACTAAGAGTTAATAAAAGGAAAAGAAACTAAATGAAATAGGGGGGCAAAGACGCCCTGATTTTTGTAGATCACAGATGGAGTTTTTCAGTGACTTTTTGTTCTTTTTGTGCTGATCTCAGATATATGTATATATTTTTTATTTATATTATGTTGTGTCAACTTATTAGCTACAGAATATACATTCCATCATAGGCTTTTCTCAGTATGTTGCAATGTTAGGGTCCCACCCTAACCCCCTTATTTATGTCATGGGATCACATCATAGTCAAGAGTCAATAAAGCCCATATTAATATTTGTAAGTGGTTAACCCGCAATTAATGACGGGACCACAGTTAGTTGCAAATGGGCGGTAGTATTAGATA